>JAWPHD010012598.1:0-74676 GCA_037043455.1 Cyrtodaria siliqua
ACAAATTAAAACATGCCAGATAAATGTTTCAAAATACATTTTAAGACTTGTTATGCATGTAAACAAATATGGCGGCCCCCATGGAAAATTCTGTAGGGGAAACATGCTGAATTTTAACTTTCAGCACATTGGAATTGGACTTACCTTGAAAATAAGATACATATTTTTGAATTTGTACGTTTAGTTTTATTGTTTATCTTCGGAAAAGCTTGCATTGTGGCCTATGGGGCCCATGGGAAAACAATTAGTGTACCGCTACATTAAAGTCACACTGGGTATATAATGTACATGGACATGGAACTACACTTTACACATATTACATCACAGGAAGTTTGTCACGTGATCAAACTAATAATATGTACCAATGTTTTTGTTCTAATTACTCATTTTCGTTTTATTAAAAATGCGCATGCAATAAACAGGTTATTAGAATATTCACTTGTTCTTCCTTGGATAAATATTGCGCTCCAAAAGTCGTACAATACTAATACGTGGAAGAAATAGTGCATAAAGCCGGGTAGGCACTCCTAACTTAATACTTCTAAGTTTTTACTTCTAAGTTCTTACTTTTAACTTCTAAATTCTTACTTGTGACAATATTTTGTCCAATCAATTTAAATTAGTAAAGGACTGAGGTATGGAGTGACGGACGGTAAGACGGACGGACGAATATATAGTATTTCTTATATACAAGTAATAGTATCAGTCTTTCAGTTCGTCCGTCTTTCTTTTCGTCCGTCCGTCTTAACCTATAAGTATGCGTACGCTCTTTGAATATTTACTTTATGCATAAAATAATTATCAGAGGCATTTGTGTAACCTATACACAACTTAAAGTATAAATATCCATCAAACGGACATTTGTTGTACTCCGTGTTATTAGTCATTCTGCAATTCTAACATGCGGTTTATTAGTCATTATCATATATATACGCATTTTTGGCCCGCAATATGCACAAAATTACCCTGCAATAAAGCTCTCGAGAAATGAGCCGTATCAGAAATGCGGTCCGATACGCCAAATTTAGGTCATGTGACCGGGCCGAAAATGCATATCCATATTGGCCCGGTCACCTGACCGGTTATTGGCCCGGTCACCTGACCGGGCCAATAACCGATCACATGATCGTTACGAGTATTGGAGATTGCTTTCTATAGAATTGCTTTTGTTTTACCATTTTTTCAGAGTATAAAATATTTTATTAACCAATTAATCAATTATAAATGTGACGTTAATACCGTCAATGACAAAACGTAACCGAAGTGACGTCTTCTAACGTAAGTGACGTCACTAAAACCGCTAAAATGAATCACAGCGAGAGGACGTTAGCGTCAGTGGCTAACAGATTAATGACACTAGATGGACTAATTTATGAGGGGCGGTATCGTGAAGTTAATGAAACTGAGACGGAAGCGCTTGTTAAGAAAATGAGGAATATAAATACAGTCAAAAAGACAAAATCTGACCTCAAATTATTCACAGAGTGGCTTCGCTCAACTGGTGAGAACAGAGAAGCTGAAGACATTGGTGTCAAAGAGCTAGACGGTTTATTGGCACGTTTTTTTCTGAGTGTACGGAAGTCGTACAAAACCGAGGACGAGCCAGACTCTATCAAATCAGTCCAGTCCAGCATAAGCCGGTACCTAACCGAGAAGAAGTATGGTCATAATATTATTTTAGGTAAGGAGTTCCACCACTCAAGAGATGTTCAGACAGCCAAAAGGAAAGCGCTGAAACGGGAAGGAATGGGAAACAAAAGAAATAGAGCCCAGCCCTTTACAGAAGACGAAATAAAAATACTATACAGAAAGAAGTTGCTCGGAAATGGTTAGTTTAAACGTGCATGTTTATCTTTTAAATCTGACACGTTTGTCGTTTGATAATGTTTTTATTTAGACACTTTTGGGGATAAAAAGAGCATAGCCTATCCGGAATATATATGAGAAAATGCGTATATATATGATAAAAAGATTAAAACATGGGCGATGCGTTATTGCCCGTCATATCGGCCCTCGACCAATATCGGCCCTCAGGCTAAAGCCTTCGGGCCGATATTGGGGTCTCGGGCCGATATGACGGGCAATAACGCATCACCCATGTATTAATCTCTAATTCTGCAATTCTAACATGCGTACACATAACAAAATAAAATATCGCACAGGGGGTCAAATAACGGATTGTTAAAGCAATTTTCAACTGACGGGTTTTGTTTATGCTCCCATATATTTAGTTTTCGGCATATCTATCAAATTTTGGTGGGTATTAGATAAACTTCCCTTAAGGGCAATGCAGTTTTCAGTAACAAAGACAGCTCTACCAATTTGCTTATATGTTACCCTTCGAAAAGTAAATACATTCAGTGTTGGCATCAACAAATAAACCGGCATACAAATCTATGAGTTATTGCTACAGGAGATGCGGATGTCATCCGCTTTGTTTATTCCAAACGGTTGGACAGTGTTGAGTATACGGATCCAATAAGATTCGCGTGATGTTTGAGTGTGATCTGACCAACTGGGGTTGTGGTCTATTCTGCAAAGGGATATATGCGAGAAAACATGTCCTGTAAAGCAGAGATGTTCCGCGACTGGCTACGTCTGACCTATGTAGGTTAATCCTTTGGTTTAAAGGTAGTATTGTTTCACCTACGTACTGTTTTTGACATTGCTTGCATGTCATCAGATAGATGACATTCCTTGTTTTTCAGTTGGCATGGCATTTTTATATTGACTATGGCGTCAGTCGTGGATTGTTTAAAAGTATGCATGAGATTGCATGTCCGGCATCTAGGCATACAACAGGGACTTGACTGTTCAAGTGACGTGTCAGTGGGATTTGGTTTTAATTTTGCTCGTACCAGTATATCCCGCAGACTTTTGGGTCTTTTTCTCGAGTCGATCGGATGATTCTATGACTGGCCAGTATACAGGGTTAATACACATTATGTTTAGTTTAATGGTACGTCTGTGGTAATGGCAAGCGTCAGTCATATGGTAATTTAAGACAGTATTTTATTCTATAATCTAACTCGTAATCTAACTGACAGATCATTTATTAATTTAAAATTTAAATTATTCTCATTACTAATGCAACGCAGGTTGCACATACAGCAAACATAAAGGAATACTTCTTTAAAAAGTAAAAACACATTGATTCACCCCGCCTTGTTAACATATACTAGTTAAAATATACTACTATAACTAGTAGTTGAAATGGCCTTGCTAATAAATGAAGTTTTATAGCAATGATAACCGGGCGGTATTTTGTTTTCTTTTGATAGAATTTGATAGAATTTGATATTTTGTTTACTAATTTGGTGGAAAACATTTAAACATGGTGTTGTTTAGATACCAATTGTCATGAAGTCCATTTGTTTTAAATATCGGCATTAAAGTCCAACGCCAAGAAGACATACATTTCAGCTTCCCAGATTGTTCCTCTGAACTAACTGTTCTTGGACTTTAGACACACAATTACTTCGCTATCTGCTTAAAATCACCTCACAATATTCGTTAATAATAAAGTTCGTCATGAAGAGAGGCATGCTATGACATACTTTCGAAAATAGTAAAACAGCTATTTATGGTGCAACAAATTATCGTTTCATATCAGCTTACACTGTTTTGTTCACCAAATATACATTGAGATAGCACATTTAAAAATAAATAAATCATTACATGAACACGCAGTGCCTACAATTACAATTAAGCCAATGAAACAAGTTATCAAATGCAATAATGCAGATTATATCTACCTTTATATTATGCTATTGTTATTTTGTTTTTTTGATATCCAATCTATATATAATATGACTCGCACGCCGAAGCAGAAAGTAACATGATTATGACGGTTATTCAGTTTTAAATAATGAAAACATAAACAAGAGAAAAGTCGATGGGGGCCCATCGCTAACATTCGAACTTCGCTGTATTGAACACATCCTAGGCAACCACTATGTCAAATATGAAAACCCTACTTCTAGTGGCGTAGAAGGAGTTCAAGTCACAAGATAACAATAATAACGCATAGACATTTTTTTAAAATTTGAAACTGGCCGCATTATGGGAAATATGATATTTTAACTTTGGCTTGTGGACCCAGGTGTCAGACCCTGGATGTTATCTAAACATCCTATACAACCACTGTGAAACTTAGGAATTCAACTGATGTACACTACATTTAAGTTGCGAGGTAACAATAGTAGCAATGCATATGACCGTTAGTTGGCTCCCCTGCGGAAGGAGACTCTGACCGTTAGTTGGCTCCCCTGCGGAAGGAGACTCTGACCGTTAGTTGGCTCCCCTGCGGAAGGAGACTCTGACCGTTAGTTGGCTCCCCTGCGGAAGGAGACTCCGGGTCCTTATTGTAGGTGTATAAATCACATAAAGCATGTAATCTATTTTATTATTCAGTTTTTAAAACAGTGGCTTTCACGTTGGTATTGATGAATTTAATCTTTGAACCTGGACTCGAACCCCGGTGATAGATCCAAAATTCGAAAACCGTTTTGAAAACCGTGTTGTCATTTACAAATCCTAGGCAATCATAAACACCCTCCTTCGGCTGATGTAACATGAGTTTTGGTTACGGGGATACAATAAAAGTACATTGTGAGTCCCAAATGACCATAAGTGTCCGCCCGTGGGGAGGGGGATCCGTAAATCAAATCGTTAAAACCTATTGCAGATTATATGCGTATATCATTACTTATAGCATGTCCAAATTTACATTTTTTAAAAATATTGAATATCGCGGGTTCATTTAAATGAATTTGGTTTAAACATATCTTATTTTTTACAATATATATATATAAGTACAGTACATAGTTAATAAGATTGGAAGAAAGAACAATCTTATAGAGTTCCTCTCCTTAAAATGAATCTAGCTGTTGACCTTGACCTTTAGCTCCCAAGTGTCAGACCCTGGATCCAAAACCTATGTTTTCATTTAGCTTTCGTTAAATCCTCTGTGTCTAACAATACATCTCCTTAAACTAATGAAGTAGGATGTCTGATTACGAGCAAATCCGACTGAAGGACGGACGTTTGTACGAACGGACAAGACCGACCACAGTATATATGCATTTTCTTCAAAAAGTGCAGATATAATACAAGTGTCAAGTTTAAAATCCTTTAAAGTAGCTATCCCGCCAACCACAGCCAATTTTTACAAAATATCAACACGGCATTTATTTAATATATATTTAGTTGTATATTATGTATTTGCAGTTGTCAACACATTGTATGGTGAGAATTAGAATATATTGTACTGTAAACTGTGCATATACTTGTGTTTATGTTTATTAACTGTGTTTTATTGGCAGTATTTCTGTAATATGACATACATTCGGAAACGAACGTCTGTATAAAATGTTCCCTAAACGGATAGAATTGCACATCTGTAAACAAACTACAAGGTATAGCATTTACGTTTTATATCCACCAACGAATAAAACGAATAAAACTCAAAGGATCTAATTGTAATAACACGTTAATGAATTATTGACATACATATAATTATATATATTTATAAAATGTATTCTACTGCATCTGCTATTACTTTGGACATTATTTGCATTAAACGGAATGCATGTCGAAAGTTGCTGCTAGTTGTATTTCCATGTACATTTAAACTTCTTCCGCAACGATTTGGTGCACCATTTGTTAAACATTGTCCGTTAAATTGCTATGGACACCCTGATACCAGAGTACACTACTATGTATACACCAAATGCCATATATTCATACCGTATATAAGTGTACATGTTTACTGATCCTGTTGTCAGACTGTTTCTATTAATATTTTTAGACCAGACAGTTTGATTGACATCCAGTGTTTATGCAATATTATAGGTAATTTTTAAATTATTGTTTACATAATGAGATGTGTAGATTGTTACAGAAAATTACTTTGATCTAAAATGTTTCATATTTTACACAGACGTTGGTATATAAAGCTGACCTATATTGTGAAAGGATAAACACTTATTGTTATCATCTAGTGACATTGGATTATTGGATTATTTGGACATTTGGACTATTATGAATTAATAAACCAGAAAATCTTGAAGTGAAATTGGATTAAAGGGACACATGACAAATATTAATAAAGGGAACCTTAACAATTCAGATTAAAGGGACACTTGCTAATATTATTTGGACTTTATTTGTTTATCGGATTTTAAAGAAATACATGATACATTTTATGTATTTTCTGTCAGTAAATATTTTCATTGTAGTATTTTAATAAATTTGTTGGTTATAATTTAGAAATAGTTGTTGCTGGGTTTACTTCCTTTCATGTTACATTTTACCCGTAAAAGTGGACTCATAAAACTGAAGTAAATATATTTATCTTGAACTGTGAATATCTTGTCTTCCATTCATGGGTCGTCGGAGAGGAGTACAGATGTTAGTGATAGGAACTATTCAACACAACATAAATAATTAGTTCTATAACCAACTACATACGTTGTGTATATAGTTGACATAGTTACATTCAAACTTTATGTCTTCCTTTTCATAATAAATGAAAGCGAACAGCTGCCATATTTCCAGACTTTGCAATCATTTCAATAATCATAGAGACAGAAACTATTGTCCTTGTGGAATTGAATACGATAGTAGATAATTGCCATTACGTCCGTCTCCGGTTAAGAAAAAACAAAATGGAATAAATGGAGTATTTTATTCCGAAATACATAATTTCTAAATTAGGAGCATTGATATTAAATACTAAAAAAGGATAAACATATCGGACAGGGAAAGGAGCATTCAAGGACGACAGTCAACCACAAAACACAAAAACAAACACGCAAACACACAAACGAAAAGACAAAAGTAATTAAAAATGCAAACGACATCACAAACACAAAAGGGTTGACAATAGGGCTACCGCCTTGGAACGGTCAGTGGCAAAGTAGGCCACTGGGGGTTTAAACCGGTTCTAGGGTGCACCAAACCTCACACTTACCCTACTGTCATCCAATTAAAACAGGACAGTGTAAGTAAAGAAATCCCCGCCATGATCTAAACTCTAACCAACAAGGCAGCATCAATAGGCAATATAAGTAAAACACAAATATGCTCGTGTAAATATAATACAAAAAAACAATAGCCTAGAAAGCCACAATGAAGATACTCAATGACTTGGCAGAAGCCAGAGCAGTAAGAGAATACACCATTAAGGGCACGACAAGAAAAAACGATTCTGGGACCGATTCTGGGAATATATTTCTGGAGCCATTGTTTTAATTACTTGATCCGAATATGAAAACTGAGTATCTCTCACACTTAGGAAACAATAACTTGCCCTCCATTGTAATACATTACACTAGGAACACATGTCATTGGAAATATAATCAAACCAAACAAGCAAGGTTTTGCGCAAGCGTAAAATAGCTGCCGGAGAAAATAGCATTACAACTGGGTAGGACCTGGAAACAATGTTTTTTAAAAATAGATAAAGTCACTGGATTTAAACAATATTGTCAAAACAAGTTGTCACGGAGACAAGTACACGACACGAACGGTTTTTCTTACCCGACACTTTCTTCCCCATTTGTACAAACAGTTCTTCCTACTAAATTTTTTATATCCAATGCATACATAGTTATGCATTACATAACCACCCTGCAAGTCCAGTTATGGTCTGCGTATTTTTTTCTGCAAAACTTGCTTGACATGCTTTCTGAAGATTTTTAGGCAAAATACGTTATTTTTGCTTCCATAATAATTGTTTACATGTAAGGGATGCGTGTGCTTAGTATTACAACTCAGAAAAACTCAGACATCACACGATTGGACATATATGGAGTTAAATAAAAGTATATATCTTTAAAATGCGATTGAGGAATATATAAAGAATCTATGTTAATATTTTATTATTAACTTAACTTCTCTTTACCTCCAATAGTCATACATGAAATCGTAGGTTAATGAATATTAGCTCAATATGTTCAACTCACGTTTCATCATCATCATCATCATCATCATCATCATCATCATCATCATCATCATCATCATCATCATCATCATCATCACAATACTCATCGTCATTATCATCATCATCATCATCATCATCGGCTATTATAACAAGAAAACTGACCAACGATAATAATCGGGGCGCCTGAGTGTACTTGTTAAATGGGAATAGTACTGTTACTCTTCATTTTAGTGAATAACAAATGACGTCATATGGTAGCACGGAACGTTTAGTTTTATACTCAATCACTATTCTAAAATTTTAGACGCAGGACTCGCAAAGCATACACATTATTTCTTTCTCCATTGCTATGGTAATATTCGCACTTCTTACGAAATACATTATTTTTTATGTCTTAAAGACGTACTCGTTTCGTCAGAACCCGATCCTCACACATATACATATATTAGCACATTAAAAAGAAATACAAAAAGATCGGACAGGGAAAGTAGCATTCAAGGAGGACAGTCAACCACAAAACACAGAAACAAACACGCAAACAGACAAACAAGAAGGCAAAGGCAATATTAAATGCAAAAGACAACACAAACACAAAAGGGTTGACAATAGGGCTACCGCCTTGGAACGGTCAGTGGCAAAGTAGGCCACTGGGGGTTTAAACCGGTTCTAGGGTGCACCAAACCGCACACTTACCCTACTGTCATCCCATTAAAACAGGAAAGTGTAAATAAAGAAATCCCCGCCATGATCTAATCTCTAACCAACAAGGCAGCATCAATAGGCAATATAAGTAAAACACAAATATGCTCGTGTAAATATGATACAAAAAAACAATAGCCTAGAAAGCCACAATGAAGGTACTCAATGACTTGGCAGAAGCCAGAGCAGTAAGAGAATAAATCATTAAGGGCACGACAAGAAAGATCATGGACAAACATTAAACACCACCGTCCCAATGGGCTTTAGTAGGCGTCATCATAGGGTCCATAGCCTGTCCGGTCATCGTACAATTAAAGAGGAAAGCATAGTGGCGAACTGTAAAAGGGTCCACCACCAAGCATGCAGTACGTTGCAAAATGACAGGGTCATAACCTCTTTTGATAAACTTGTTAACAAGTTTAACAAAGATAGTATGAAAGTGATCATGACCAAGAATCTTACGAAGTTTATAAATCACATCACCATAGAAGTCAGGTTGTGATAGTCCTTGTCGCAGAAGAGTCCTTAAATTACTCTTATATTTAGAAAGAAGATCAGGGTTACGATAATAAAATTTTGCAAAGGTTTTACGAAGTTTATGGTAACGGTAACCCTGACTGAGTAACGTTTTAGTTATACAAAGATTACGAATATTAAAGTCCTCAACTCGAGTACAAGCTCTAGAAAAACGAATGAGTTGAGACAGATACACCCCATAAGAAGTTGCTCGGGGAACATCCCCATCCAAGTGGGGATAATTAACAATGTCAAAATTAAAATCATCTCTCTTGTCATAGATTTTGCTAACTATTTTACCATATTCAATCGAGAGATCTAAATCAAGAAAAGAAGCGTTATTATCAGATATATTTTCTTTATTAAGCTGAAGCTCTTTAGGATAAATATTATCAACCATAGTTGGAAAGAAAGGGTTGTCAATGTTCAGTATGTCATCCATATACCGAGAGGTGTCATTAAAAGCTTCAATAACATCTGCCTGGGTATCTGGTGAAAGACACAACATGAAATCTCTTTCATAGCAAAATAAAAACAGATCTGCGACAAGTGGTGCACAGTTCGTACCCATAGGGATACCAACAATTTGTCTATAAACGGTGGTACCATACCTGACGAAAATATTATCTAATAGGAAGATGAGTGCTTCACAAACTTCATAGCAAGTCCACATAGTATAATTGTCTAAACTGCCGTTAGTAAAACACGCTTTAATATTTTTACATGCCAAAAATGTAGTATTTTCTCTAGCGAATGTTTTTTGAATAAGAGAAATTAGCTTATCTTTAATAAGGTGATGTGGTATGGTTGTATATAGTGTAGAGAAGTCATAAGTGCTAATTGATGAAACTTGACCTTTATTGAAAGTTTTATCCAGAAACTCTCCTGAATTTTTTATAGACCAAAATAAATTAATCCCAGAGTTTTCATAAGTTTTATCACAATATAGTTTAACGTGATCTTTAACGGCAGTAAGACAAGAAGTTAAAAGTTTGGAGATGTTTGTTGTGGTGCAGGCACTAGAATTAGAAATAAAGCGAGCCTTATAAGTTCGTCAGCTTAATAAAACAGTACGACATTAATGTTACCGAACATATGACATTTCATTCCATATATAATTGTGTTTTCTTTTTGAAACATTATCATTCCTTTTAGTTGTTCGTAGAACGTGAGGATACACCATATAATAGTTACCCGAATTAACAATAGGATTGTTATTTAAGATTATATATTTTATAATATAAAGGCATTTTTTTGTGAACGTTTATGTGCAATTACAAAAGACAAAGTAATATTATATCAAGTTCTTATAATTATAAAACAAAAATGGAAACCATATCGATGCCTGATCCAACAGTTTTATTTCGACAACGGGACAGATCGGGTGCTGCAGTAGATATCAAGAGCGGGGACATATACCTTATTATCCATAATGGAGAGGAGACAAACAGGATCAGATTCTACATGAAAGTGATTAGGAATAACTATGAACATTACGCACTGATCTACACAGACTCGAATTGCTTCAACCAGTATGGGTGTTTGAGTTTGAGAAATTGTAAAGTAACAATCAGCGGCGACGATTTAAGAACAATTGATATTGAGTCAAATAAAGACGTTAACAAGACTAAAACGACAAACAGTTCATTCCAGTTTGTGGCTTGAACAAAGGCGGATGCTGACGACTGGCTTAAAGCGTTGACACGTAAATGTAGTCTATCATATTTATCACTGCCTGGATCACCGCTATTAACATGATTAAAACGAGTTTATACAGCAGGAGTTTATATTCAACGTAAATGTTTTTAGAAGTGCAAAACATGTACACAGAGCTGGTTCTGCCTAGGAAAATGTGGCTGGTGAACAAAATCGACAAAATGAGCGGAAAACGACGTAAAACATCAGTCAATCAACCAACGGTTTTCTATGACAAATGCCATTGGGCGATTCGCTTGATCACAACAGAGCTCGTTAAATTTCCATTTAGATAGCATTCCGTATACTGTTGTTATACATATGCTACATTGTTGAAGGGCGAAATAATGTATTCCTATTTTGAAATAATAATGACGAAATATATTGAATATACGTCTTGCAAAATAATAGATTTGAAACTTTGAGAAGTGGTTCCGACGGACGACTCAAACCGCAAACGGTCTGCATCGTGACAAAATGTATCTGTGGCATAGTATGTCAAGAGTTTTAACCATTTTGAGATAATACAAAACTGTTATGTATGGAACTTTCAAGATGTGTACAACTTTAGTTAAATTAATATTTGCCAAATTCACTTTCTGGTCAATTAATTAATACAATATGTTACGACCACAACCCACACTTTATTGCATTTCATGTATCCATGACTATTACACATACGCGTTGTATAATGTGAGTGACCGTGGAAAGAATATTACACAGACGCGTTGTATAATGTGAGTGACAGTGGAAAGAATATTACACAGACGCGTTGTATAATGTGAGTGACAGTGGAAAGAATATTACACATACGCGTTGTATAATGTGAGTGACAGTGGAAAGAATATTACACAGACGCGTTGTATAATGTGAGTGACAGTGGAAAGAATATTACACAGACGCGTTGTATAATGTGAGTGACAGTGGAAAGAATATTACACAGACGCGTTGTATAATGTGAGTGACAGTGGAAAGAATATTACACAGACGCGTTGTATAATGTGAGTGACAGTGGAAAGAAGGTAATGCAGAAGCAATTCTCAATTCACGAATTTTGCGAATGCTTCCATATAGGTCTGTTAATGGTAAATAGCGATAATGTAGGCGACATACATTTACAGAACTAGACTAATTATGGTAACCTTTTGGTAATAAGTATCAACAAAACTTCCAACCAAACTGAACGCCAGATTTAACCAAATTTACCCTAGTGTTAATGTATAACATTTCTGTTTCTATTTTCTTTGCATAAATATTGTACCTTAAACATGCTGTTTGAAAACAGATATTTTATACATAATCCAATTTTAAAACTTCGAAATTCACCATGCTTCAATCAATGTCTAGGTGCATTTTATAGTATATTGTATTTTCCTCTTGTTGTCACTTTGTTATTGAATATTTCAAATACAAAATGTGAACTGTTATTATATATTATAAATAAAATCATCAGTTATACATATATTTGTTTGTTTAATATTTTCTTATCCCGCTAGTCATTAATATTTAAATATTTAAGATGTTTCCTTGTGACTATTAATTGACATAGTAGTGCTCTTCTTGGGATTAAAAGTAAACATACTGTTTTCATTGCCATCGTTTATATAGTGTGGAAATTGAGATTCACAACTGCGTCGTGGAGTTACTGTTTATTCTATGTGATTTCTGCCGCCTTTGTATGCGTATGCAGTTTGTCTAAAGAACATATCTCAATGTTTAACGTCTCGAAACATGAACTCTGTAACTATGCTGTATTTTTAGTTATTATAAAAAGACTTTTTAATGATATATCGTATTTTATCAGATGACGTCATTCATGTGATCCGTTACTTGACTTCATTTTTATGTTGTCAACTCTCAACCGTATGCATGGAAGAATTATCAGAGCAAGGCGTTTGTGTTATTTCCGCATTATTTACGGATTTTATTAATCTCTTCCCTCCCCCACAATTCCTACCGATTGGGTTACGTATATGGAAGTATGAAACATATTAAATGATAAATCCATCAAACGGACACCAATTGTACTCGGTTGTTTATTATTCATTTTGCAATTCTAACATGCGTACAGGTACATTAAACAAAAATAAATATAGCCCTGTGGGACAACTAACGGATTGTTTAAGCAATTCTCAATTGACGAATTTTGTTTATCATATTTATGCTTCCATATATGTTTGTTTATGATATAAAGAGTTAATTCAGGCGACATGCATTGGCAGACCTATACTAATTTTTGGAACTGTTAGGTAATACATATCAATAAAACTTTTAAACTAAACTGAACTTCATATTTAACCAGATTTACCCTTGTATGATAGTATGTGCAACATTTCTATTTCATTGTTTGCATAAATATTATATCATACATATGCTGTTTGAAAACTGAAAGTCCAATTTTAAAACTTGGAAATTTACCATGATTCAATCGATGTCGCGGTACATTATATGTTATAATGTATTTTTCCTTTGCTGTCGCTTTGCTAATTGAATATATTAAATACAAATTTGAACTGGTGTTATATATTATAAATAAAATCATAGATTATACGTAATTATGTTGATTGTTTAATGTTTTCTTATTCAGCAATTTATGCATTTTAATGGATCAAAGATGTTTCATTGTAAGAGGCGGGCAGGTCATTGCTCTTATCAGTTTATTGTAAAAACACTTTACGTTGTTTTTGCACTGCTCTGCATATGTAGAAGGTTAGATCTGGACAACTGTATAACTTTCTGATTTTCTAGTACGGAAAATCAGTAATGGATGTAGATACATGAACGAGACGTAATAGTTGGCCATTACATAAGTAGCTCCATTAACGTCTGTATATTTTTGGTAATAATAAAACCACTGTTGAGTTCCGGTTTATTTCCGACGCACATGCGCAGCAGGCTATGTATTACGGTTTAACGAACGCCATTTTGCTTTGATGACATAGACGGATCCTGGTGTAGAGTAGGTCGACGTTATACGTTACATTGGACATTTCAAGCCATTGTAATCATTGCAAAATCGTGGGCGAAAATATTTTTGGGCGAAGGTAAGTACCGTAGATAAGTTTTGGTAGGTAATATGGCATATGATGGTTTTGGTGGAGAAGTAGGTCATGTTTCACGGGGCTGTCCACAAGTTCATGAATGTGTGGCTATGGCTGTGGGCAGTGTTGAGAACTTGTCACACACCATTACGGGGCTCATGTGATAGGGATGTTGTGGAGTGTCTATATGTATTTACAACACAGGCAAACATTTCATGCGCCGCAAAGTTTTGTTTCTCTAAGTAGTTGTGCACGACGTCGTACGTGTGTTTTTTGTATTAATGTCTAAATATGCATTTCAAGGGCAATTTAATTGTTTGTCCTGTCATACAGACGCCTCGTTATATAATAAAGGTCTGTAAAAGGCGTCTTCCTTACAGGCCTGTTCCCAACTGTAAAGTTGACTATTTTCCCCTAAATTTAGCAGGAATCTGTCCCAATCAGAAGGCAAAATTCGTCTGAAAATGTGAAGAAAAGGAAAAAATATGCAATGTTTGTCTGTTGTGGGTCTGAGAAGTTATAATTATAATTAATGTATATAATGTATGGAAATTTATCAAATCGTACATTTTGCCCAAAATGAGAGAGTTGCAGCAAACAATTTTGTTTGCCAGAACAATTCTTAATTGTTCGCCAATGTTCGCCACTAGCGGTGATGTTCCCGCAAACACCATGGTAATCTTTGGCGAATTTGCCGCAAACTCCCTAAAAAGTTATACATACGCCAGAAACATTTATTTATTTGGAACGTTCGCCAAACATCAGCACAAACTTACTTGCAGTTTTTTTGTTCGCCACAACATTGCGACAAACTTTACCATTCCGATTTACTTTTTTATTGCACGCCGTAACATCGCCACAAACTTTTCCATTCAGATTTGCCGTTTCTTTATTCGCCATAAGATCACGACAAACTTTTCCATTCTGATCTGCTTTATCTCCGTTCGCCAAAACTTCACCACAAAGCTTAAACTTTATACAGATTTTTGATATTTCTTCTATGTTACTTAATTATTACTCAAGTAAAATGTACTCAAGTAAAATGTGGATTTTATGTCAAAGGACCACTTGAAGAAGTTATTTTGCCAAGTATAAAACTTTTAGTGGAACCTTATTTTTTCAGTCGGTAGCACGGCGGATTTGTAACCGGAGGCCCCGGGTTCAATCCTCCATGGTGCCACTGAGTTTCGTCGGTGTGTTCTTGGGCAAGACACTTTCCCTTAGCCTTGTCCATCGGATGGGGACGGTCCCGTGTATCGATCTATCCTCCGAGCACGTTAAAGAACCATAGGAATCTATCTGATATAAGAGTAGGGCACGGTTCCCGGATTCCTATGTATCCTTCTCCTCTCTCTGGGGCGGCTCTAAATAACCTATACTGTGTTGATGAGCCGTTAAACAACATTCAATTCAATTCAATTATTTTTTCAGAAAAAGCCAAAATATGTATTATTGTGTTGCAAGAACATTTTTAAATACCAAACATCATGATAACGCCAACATTTAAAACCAGAACAATTAAAATTGTGTCCCAAGTGCAAAATGATATCAATATTACTCTGCATTAACATGACCATGATGACCAGTCAATTTAATAGTTTAAGTCATAGTGATTTATTATATAGGAACTATCTTCAAATTCAACAAATATATAATCTACTTTGAAATTTAAGCACAATACTTTAAATAACATGTATTTAAAAGTCAAAAAAATGACAAAGATAATTAATGCTTAATATCAGAATAATATAATACAAGTGTACAGTCATGTAGAAACACAAATTATGATAGATTGGGGGAAAAGCTGGATAATCTTGCTGACTGGGTCAGTTAATTATTATTACCAGGTAGTATGCAATTTCCTTTGATCTGATGCAGTATGATGCAGTATCCTGCAGAGATTATTCTATTAGAAACACATGTGTTCAAGAAACTCTGGTATTTTTGCATAAATAACCATTATATCATGTGTCTATATAGGCAATGGTGTGTTATCAACAGTGTACTATTTTTCAATGAAACTGTAACAATTTAAAACAATGAATTTGAATGAGTTTATTTGAGTGAATATTCTGAAGAGGATTGTAAGTATATAACAGTTTTATTTTTATATGTCGGAAATAGCAAGTTTTGCATTTTTCATCTGGTTAGGTAACAGTCGCCTGGAACTTTCGGAATCCGCCCCAGACCATCATCAGACCCATAACCTTACCTCCATTGGTAAATGTTTATATTTATGTTTGTGGGTCTGTCCTAAGGGTCTGGTGCTGATTCTAATTTAAGATATCCAGGCACCAAATGCCTATTGGACTAATGCAGAAATGACAGCGCTCGACATCTTCATAAAAATGGGAGTAATACAGAAATGACAGCGCTCGACATCTCCATAAAAATAAGAGTAATGTAGAAATGACAGAGCTCGACATCTCTATGAAATGACTGTAATGCAGGAATAACAGCGGTCGACATCTCTGTAAAAGTGAGAGTAATGCGCAACGACAGCGCTCGACATCTCCATAAAAATGGGAGAGATGCAGAAATGCGCTCGTCATCTCTGTGAAAATGAGAGTAATGCAGAGAAGTCTCCATGAAAATGAGAGTAATGCAGAAATGGCAGCGCTCGACATCTCCATGAAAATGAGTGTAATGCAGAAATGACAGCAGGCGATATCTCCATAAAATGGGAGTAATGCAAAAATGACACCACTCGACATCTCCATGAAAATGGGAGTAATGCAGAAATGACAGTGGTCGACATCTCCATAGTAATGGGATTTATGCAGGAATGGCAGCGCTCGACATCTCCATGAAAATGAGAGTAATGCAGGAATGACAGCGGTCGACATCTCCATAAAATGGGAGTAATGCAGAAATGACAGCGGTCGACATCTCAATAATAATGGGATTTATGCAGGAATGGCAGCGCTCGACATCTCCGTGAAAATGGGAGTAATGCAGAAATGACAGCAGTCGACATCTCCATGAAAATGAGAGTAATGCAGAAATGACAGCGGTCGACATCTCCATGATAATGGGAGTAATGCAATAATGACAGCAGTCGACATCTCCATAAAATGGGAGTAATGCAGAAATGACAGCGGTCGACATCTCCATGAAAATGAGAGTAATGCATAATGACAGTGCTCGACATCTCCATGAAAATGGGAGTAATGCAGAAATGACAGCGGTTGACATCATCATGATAATGGGAGTAATGCAGAAATTACTGCGGTTGACAGCTCCATCAAATGGGAGTAATGCAGAAATGACAGCGGTCGACATCTCCATGAAAATGGGAGTAATGCAGAAATGACAGCAGTCGACATTTCCATAAAATGTGAGTAATGCAGAAATTACAGTGGTCGACATCTTCATGAAAATGGGAGTAATGCAGAAATGACAGTGGTCGACATCTTCATAAAATGTGAGTAATGCAGAAATGACAGCGGTCGACATCTCCATAAAATGTGAGTAATGCAGAAATGACAGCGGTCAACATCTCCATGAAAATGGGAGTAATGCAGAAATGACAGTGGTCGACAGTTTCATAAAATGTGAGTAATGCAGAAATGGCAGCGGTCGACATCTCCATAAAATGTGAGTTAAATGCAGAAATGACAGCGGTCGACATCTCCATAATATGTGAGTAATGCAGAAATGACAGCGGTCGACATCTCCATAAAATGTGAGTAATGCAGAAATGACAGACAGCGCTCGACATCTCCATAAAATGGGAGTAATGTGGAAAGAGAGTAAGAGACAACACTTGACATTTCCATGTACATGAGGATTTGCTTTTTACACAAATCAGGATAGGATTTTTTATTGTATTGCTTAAATGTCAACTTTGTAAGTTAGGGATTAGAAGTTTAATTTACCGTATTTATTTTGTATAAATTATTCATGGCAACACCCCATTTAATGATAAGATCATATTTATTTTAGTCAGTTTATTCAAAATGAATAATGACAACAATTATTCCAACTTGTTATAGGGTGCCGTGTGTAACAAAACTATTTAGCTCAAAAACTTGTTGTTATTTCACTATTTAACATAATGGACTGCACCATATTTAAATAAATCGACATGATTTAAATAAATTGACACTTAATAATTTAAATAAATCCTCTTGATTTAAAGTATATCCTTAAGATTTAAAATATATCGTCACGATTAAAATATATCCATGCGATTTAAATCATTAGAATATATGTAATAATATTAAAATATTTCTATTCATGCTCATAGAGGATTTGTTTAAATGGTGTCGATTTATTTAATTATAGTGAATTTAATTAAATTGTTGCACATTTATACTATAACGAAGGTCGACTTATTTAGATCACAAATGAATAATTACATCAAAACCATTTAGTTAAATCGTATGGATAAAATCATATATTTAAATCGCGAGGATATAATAATCTAAATAGTAAGGATATACTTTAAATCGAGAGCATTTATTTAGTGTCAATTTATTTAAATCGTTCCCATTTATTTAAATTTGGTGCAGTCCATGTTAAATAGTGGAAAAAATTGTTTTTGAGCTAAATATATATATTTATTGGTTACATCATACTAGCGTGACGCGTTTCAGATTCCCGCCAAAAAAGAATTTGCATTCAAAGTTATCCTCAACATTTTGCAATGTCATTTAGCCGATTGCTCCATCTATAGTTCATTTACGTGAAAGCAGTGATAAAACATTCATCTGCATCGTAAATAACAAGCATGCAACGCAAATCATACATCAACACGTGTGGCAAGTGGCCATAATGTTTATGTAGCAACAGCTTAGCAACAGTGCACTATTTCCTGTGCCGTTGCCTTCCGGCTAACAGAATGTAAAGATTTTGAACATACCGAAGCGCCGTGATACACACGAGGCGGGATCCCGAAGAATGACGGGATTGGCCGAGCGTTCACGATTGGATAAAATGTGTGTTACTCGGTTTTTATCGTTAGGTTCTATAGTAAAATAAGAATCTTTGGCAGAGTAAAAAGACGATAAGTTTCAAGATTTTGATTTTGAAAGATACATGTATTTAATCAGTTTGCATGAATGTGCATGAAATATGCAGGGTTTTAAAAGAACCACACTGAAGATACCTTAATGTTAACAATAAACTTGGTTGAACACAGTGTATTAGCCAGCCAACCGTGCAGCCGTCTTTTTCACGGCCGTTTTAGAAAAATCGCGGCCAATGTTTGCGGGAGTGGGTGGGGTAATTTTTTGTTGCTCAGCAACACTTCCAAATTCTTACTTTCTCAATATTGTCATGTTTTGTATACATTTATAGAAAAAATATGACCTAAAATGTATTTTGTCACCTTTATCTGTAAAAATAAATTACCCCAGAGACACCCACTTGCCGCGAATTGTCGCGTGTTAGCAACGTATTTTGCACACCCTGTTTGCATATTTGCACACCCAGTCCTTGAATTTCTGCCTAATACACTGGTTGAACATCAAGGATAGAGACCGAGTTTATCACCTACCAGAATGTATTGGTATGCTCTTATTTCTGGTCACTGATTGGTCAGTTTTTTTAATGATGCTCTATCGAAATTATGAATTACCTTTATAGAACTGTTGTTATAATCATTTATGAGGACTGTAAGGGGACATTTTAGTGATATTTTCTGATGTGAAGTAGATGTTTACAAATGTATCAAATACATACACCTTGTACACTGTCGCGTGCAATAATAAATGTCCTATCTGACAATACTACTCTTCCTACGACAGGGGACGAAATATATTTCACTGTATACTCGTCCTGTAGGACAAGTGCCATTGACATGTTACTCGTCCTTATAGGATGTTTACTCTTCCTGCTCTGACTGTAAAAGTTCATAAGTCAAAGTAGTCAGATACCATCTTTTAACACTATTATATATAAAAAAACAAAGGGAAACATCATAACGTGTTTTTTTTTTCTTTATATAAATCATTAAAAATTATGAAACTTTGACCAGTATTATAGATGACTATATTCATATTTATATTCTATAGTTCACTACAGTCTGATGTTACTCTGGCATGGTATATATTTCCCACTTTTCCTGTGAAAAAATCCCTTCTTAATTATTTTTTTTTAATAATTATTAGAAAATGTTAAACTACAACACAGGAAAACAGCATACTTTTTGTAATTCCCCTTCCTGAAGGCCCTGGCCCCAGTCACCTAAAAGCTGACTAGTGCCCTTCAAGATTCCCCCGTGAAAGTGTTATTTGTATAACATCAAATACCGTAACGTTTGCGCTCCGTGAAATTAGAACGGGACCCGCATTTTAGAATGTCCCAAAGCGGAAATGCGTCAATTTCCCAATATCCGGTTGACTTATATTGCATTTTATCGCTGATTAAACAGAGTTGCGACTATTTACTGCATTTAATCGCTTAATAAACTATGTAAGAACTATTTTCTTTGTTGTTGTTTTCTACTGAAATGTTACTCGTCCTCTCGGCTGACCGATTCATGGATTTCACTCGTCCAGATTCGAAAATCACTCGTCAATACGAGCGGACGAATTTTCGTGCCCTGTACGATCTGTAGTCAAACCGCGGAGATATCGAAGTCAAAAGTCACCAAAGTGCCATTTAAATATACTCATCATTTGTCTGATCTTGTCTGGATATCCGGTCAACATTCCCAAATTAAGTATCTGTCATTTTCGGCAGTCGGATGCGATTGAACTACTGACGTCATTATGTTCTGCATTATGACATTCTCAGTATCTCGAGTACATCACTAGGATCAGATTGCCGAACAATTTTGGAATGAGGTCACACTAGTAGGACATAACCAATATGGTGTGGTGACATTCGATATACATTTAAGTAATGCTGCTTAGCAGTAAATGAGATGTTGTGAATGGATATTTTTTTGTCTTGGTCTTAGAAACCTGACACATTTCCGATATATAAAAAGAAATCAATCAATTAAATCATTATTCAAAGCACCTTGAAATGAAACTTGCTGACAAAATAATTACCCGTCAATAAAACACACAGAAGTTCGCAGTTTTGCTTATTGCCGACGACTCAAATTTCGCCCAACATGGATAAAAAACGAAGTCAGTCAAATTAGAGCGAAGTTTAAAGCGACTTCGCCTAATTGCGAGATCCCTGATGTAGTCAGTCACATGAGTATTGATTGTAAACACTTTCTCTATAAGTAACCTATTATTCATGTCTGACACAAACATATCGAAACTGCATTGGTTTATAAAATAAAGGAATGTATTTGGTATAAAGTGCAAGTCTGTTTAAATTGTGATTGTTTTACTGACGAGAGAAATCAACGGAAATGTATGTATCCTACGATTAGTCATATACATTAATAACGTGTCTATGTAATTATCGAATAATTAGTATTTTTCACTAAATATGAAACGAAGACCAGAATAATATTGCATTCGATCAACATGCACTGTCCATATTAGGACGCGGGATCCGCACCATTTTCTATGAGATTGTGCTTTTTTGTAAACCTAATGCACGCTGATCGCGCATACAAACGTAGAAAACAATTCAATTTGTGACAAATATGCATGCGACATCGTAATCCGTAAATTTTAACTAAATGGACACAAACTCTGATTATTGCTTATCAGAGCTAGTCTTGATCATCTTGAACGCTTGATTGTAAATACAAACGTTTGTCCTGAGGGGGCACTCCTTAATTTCGCACGAATGTCCATGGTGTAAATCAGAAAGATATCAACTAAGCATCTTTTAGGTCCATGGATGGTATTTAGAATAATTATGAAGCACATGTTGATGTTGTTCTCAGTTTTGAGTACTTACAAGTTTATTTTGGTGTATTGGAATATGCATTCTTTGGGTTTTTTGGAGGCTATAATTTGAAAAATGATCAACTAGCAAAAACTTCCAAAAAGTAGGTAAAATGGCTGATTTTCACTCATGGGGAGATCAGCATTGAATAACTTTTTAAAACGCCGGAGAAGGTATGTAAAACTTAGCATTTCCTGATATGGAAGAGCATTATGAGTGCAGACATGACACTGATATGCTTAGGAAAATTCATTTTTTTTATTTATTGACATTTGAAATATTGCTAAAATTGCTTTTTAAGCATGTTTTGAGGGGTGGGGTAATCTTAAAGAAATGGGACTAAAGTTGTACAGAAAATGCTTTTTGATACTTTTATTTGGTATGGAAACATGGGTAATTTTATTGTCTTCTAAGAAATGTATGACACAATGCTGATGTGATTTATTTTTGCTCAAGAATTCAGGCTATGGGCTTGTCATGGGTTTGATTATTGAGAACTGTACATTAAACTGTGGAGTGCCCCCTTAAGGGTCCAACCTTTGTTTACTAAAACAGTCAAATGGAGTATTTTTTGTCTGTATTGCAACATATTTTCAAAGTTTGTTACCTTTCGGTTTGTTTGCGAAGAGAACTACTTCGGTTAGAATGTAATTTGTCAATAAGGCAAACACGCATTGCTACGAAACCCAGATTATGAACAACTCAGTAAAATATGTATATTGTAATACTCCACGATGCACCGTATCGTATCTTGAGATATCTCAGTATGTCTAATTTATCTTGAGATACTCCATGTTGAGATATCACATTTTATAGTAAGATATTTGTATTGAGATATCTCAATTAATCCCCATAAATCTCAATGTATATCTCAATTTATCTTGAGATCACTGTCTTGAGATGTCTTAAGTTGTTTTGAGATATCTCAATGTGTCTTGAGTTATTCATATCTCAAAATATATTGAGATATATCTTACAATTCCTCAAGATGTATCGCAACTTATCGTGAGATATCTAACTTGCGATATCTCGAGATCCCATGTGTCTTGCGGTCGGTATATGCAATTTTAGTAGGATTTTCTAAGTTTGAGGTGGGCTTTATGCCATTTAAAAACTATCCATTGATGTAATTCTTGGGTTTGCCTTAGCACTGTTTCATTATATTGAGAGTTTGCTATCGGTAATGTCCCGTTTAAGTACTGGTTGCTATGGTATTTTGATGTCATAGTAAGATGACGTCAAACATAGAATAGCATGTGGCGTGACGTCATGTGACATGTCACATGACGTCATTATGTTGTCGCGTTAAAATAAAAAAAAAAGCATAATATAGCGGCTTTATATAAATTGAGTTATAGGAGGCAACCTATTAGAGTGGAAATGACTTCTGATTGCACATTTCAGACCTTATTCATGCTATGGAAAAAAACAGACCTAAAGAAAAAATATTGCAAAAAAAGCTGTTAAACGGGCATTTCAGTGTTATCTTAAAAAGGTGCTGTTAGGCATGGATGGTATTTATAATAATTATAAAGCACATGTTTGATATTGTTTTCAGTTTTCAGTTTTGAGTAGTTCTAAGTTTATTTTGGTGTATTGGATTATGCATTCTTTGCGTCCATCTTTGTTTACATAGAGTTATTTAGTAAAAACTTGTAGCGACTACTGCTCTGAAACTACTTGACGGATTTTCATGAAACTTCACAGAAATGCTGATCTAGCTATCAAAAACCTATCAGTAGAGCTTCAAGGTCATTGACCTCTTGTTGGAGTCTGGCTTGACCACTGCTACATTATCTTTAAAATGGCCGACAGAGTTAGTAAATATTCATGTTTTGAAAACAAACGAGTGTATTATTCGCTATTGTAAGACAATTAAAAAAAAATGAGTTTGTCAGTCTTTGAAATTAGCCGGTAGCCTGAAGCCCGCAGTTAGTAAAAATCATGTCAGGCATGTAAATTTTACAAGCGGGCATGTTAAAAACAAGACGAAAATGCCAAAATAAATCGAAATAAAATCAGACACAAAAATTAACGACAGCTTGTAAACTAATTTAAAAGTCGCTTTTTATTTTGTTTAAACATATACATCGCCGGAAACAACTCTCGGTTTCAGAACAGACTGGTTTTCAATTTTATTTGCTACAGTTGCTGCCACGCGGATTACGACTTCTTCGCAGTATCCCCGCGGCTGTTTTTCCATCGAAGTCACAAGTCCCTGCGATCGTACCGCGGATTGTCACCCGAAATATCGCGGGGATTCTCCATGACCGTAAAAATCACCGCGATTGCAAAATCCAGTATCAAAAGAAAGCAATCGCGGGGATTCTCTGTGATAGGTTCACGGGGGAACGCGGTGGAAATTAGAGCAGGGATCTGAATCTGTACAATGTAGAGCCTGTTACGGCATAAACTCATCAGATGAGAGGCTGTTGCTGTTGGTAGCACTTTACGAGAGGTGATTTGAAGCTCTCCAATGATGGCATGCAAACGAAACTGTCTCCAAGATGGTTCCAATCAATAATTGTCTTTGGAAAGAATGAGTTTTTATATTGTTCATTCTTGCACTGTATTGTTTTGAAACACTTTGAATTATTTAGCATCTGATTGTCTATAATGTTATTAGCTTGAAAGTCACTGAAAGTTTAGGTCTTTCAGGAATTAGATAGTCTTGGCATTTGAATCAATACAAAACGTAATAAAACTAATAAATACGATGAATAAATTTCGAAAGCAATACATATTTCAAACTTTTAATGCATTTAATAACACATGTTTTTCGGTGATTGTGTCGCGGTGGTCAAAAGTTATTGTCCCCGCGTTGAGTGGACTGTCCGCCGATCGCGGGGACAAAATCAGTGTGTCCGCGGTGAGTTAAAATCCCCGCGTTGAGTGTTATTAGTCGTAATCCGCGTGGCTTCACCTGTATTTACGAACGACGCTGGGGACGAATGAGCAATATTTAGTATGAATCAATATCGCAATGTAAACCCGACTGATAATGAACTGAAGATCTTTTCCGGTCTATTTTGTAACCTCCATGTATGATGAGCTTTCTTCATTATTTCGAAAGAGCGTAACCCGGCAGAAAAAATTTATGCAGACGTTAGGGACTAAAAAAAAACAACACTTATTAAACCTTACGCATAATTTTTATACCCAGTGACTGAGAATAAAGTGTCAAAACAATCAAGTTCTTTATTTTATTTAATTATTTATATTATTCTAGAGAACATGTAACTTTCTGTGACAATATACGTATTAATTTTGTCTAAAAATAACACTCAAATTACAGTTAAAAAATTCGGGTCAGTAGAAATGTGTTCGGCTAGTCAATTTTTGTAAGTCATATGCCCTGTGGGCTAGTAGCTCAAAATGTTTTTCGTGAAGACTTGTTATTGTAATTACAGAGCTCCAGACAAACTTCCATGTCAAACGATATTTTACCTCCTAAATAAATCTGCAATGCTGATTCAGATTACTTTAAAGAGTAAATGTTCTGTTTTTGCTTTTTACTTCAAAATATGACTTTATTAAACTAGCAATTGTTAATTTGCAATGCTGTTTTCACTCCCTTTTTTTTGTTGCTGATTTCTTCAATTTTAAGTCTCACAGAAATTGATTATCTGGAGTCCGTCACGAAAACTTTCAATATATACTCATCATGACAACACATTACAATACTAAAATATAAAGGTCAAGGTCACACTGAAGGTCATTATATGGGTTAAATACTCGATTTTTTCTTCACGAAAACTTGACGTTGGTTATAACTTTCTTATTTCTGAGGAGTATCCATTAATTTACGATGGGTGGTTTCACATATAGTGGACTTGTACTTCGCTGAATTTGCTTGTTTTCACAGGGTTTCTTTTTAATGAAGTGTTGGAATTAATTTATAAGCATAACCTGCAGCTTCATCTGGCACATACAAAGGACATACTTTAAGAGTTAAGATCAGTGCCTAGAATGTATTATGTAAATATACATAATTTGAAGTAAAACATGTTTAATCTAAATTTAAGTTGGCTGATTAATTTCTTGTACGCTCTGTGCTGTTGGGAACATCTCTGTAGTGTAAGTAAGCATGCTTTTCTTTCGAGAAAAGAGATCCAGGTGCAAGTCCTGGCGGGGAACCTGGCACACTTACTGAGCTGTACAAACTTAGTTCTGGGATAATCACAACTTTAAAATAAATACATATCAAATTCTTCCTCGTATGTCATGCTAACAATATCATCCTTTCACTGCCTTTCAAATATGTCCGTACTCCCCATGCTATAATACATGTAGTATAGCTTTTCTTGTTTAAAACATGTTTTTTTTGTGAAACTTAACGTCTGTTGCTCGAAATATCCAGCAAAAAACACGGGGTTGATCAATTTACTTTTTTTTAAATGCCCATAGTTTATACATGTTGTAGAGACCCTGTTGAATATTTCCATTTCATTTTCAGATGAATCACTACCTAGTATTAGATTCTCAGAGTGGGCTCAGAAACATTCAGGCATATCCAAATCTGTATCAAATCATGCACTTGTCCTATTCTTGTCACATGGAACAACAAAACAAGAGAAAATACATTCGCACACTAAAATTTATTTTTAAGAAATAAAGAAGAACCGATTAACACAGTTTTTTCAAGTGCAAGAATGTTCCTTCCGTTAGTTGCAAGAGAGATAACTCTTTAGTGAGATCTAAACCTGTGGAAACCTAGTCAGATCAGACGATAGTATCCAATGACCTCACAAGCTACAATTAAGTGGCATAGTAGCTTTCTTTTTATATATCTGATTTTCGTTCTTCGTATTAAAAGTGAACACAATGCTTTAATTTCCATTTTTTAAATATTATTTTGTAATTGCGATTCACAATTGCGTCAATAATTTGTGTTTAAGCTTTTTAAAATCATATTCCGAGCACTTTGTATGAGTACGCAAAATGTTTAGATAACATAACTAAATCAAATGTTTAATGTCTCGAAATATTTAATATTAAACGAACTGTACTGTATTATTATTTATTATGAAAAGACAGTTCAATGAAATATCGTATTTTATCATATCAAGTCATTCGCATGACTTCATTTAATATGTTTGATACTTCCATTTACGTAACCCAATCGGTAGGAATGGTGGGGGAGGGAAGCGTGAACGGTAGAGATTAATAAAGTCCGTAAATAATGCGGAAAAACTGACGGCTGACTTAAACTTCTTTGGAATTTGATTGACACAATGAGTCATGCGTATAATAACTAGGGTGGTCCCCGGATTTTGTGCCAAGCGCTTATTTAAAGTTGTGAGCTAGGTCAGGTTGTCGGTTAAAGTTTTATGCCATAATGAAAGTCAGTATTACTGGATATGTGTACCGACATTCCTTGGTTTAATAAATAGTATGAGAGTGGATCTTTGGAAACGGCCGAACACGACATATACGAAATATTAAGATGACTATGCTTGCGAAGTTTCATGACTATAGGTCAAACACTTTTCAAGTTTTATGGCCAAGGTCTGGTTGAAGGTTGAAGTATGACAGATGGATGGACGACGACGATGGACGACGACATACGACGTACGACAGACGACTGACAACGTTGTCCCTAAGTGTGTGCCGTGCTACGCATGCGCACAGAAATGAAGTACATCAGGCGGGTAAATAACGAACTTTATTTTTTAAATAATCCTATTAATTCGCAATGGTGTAAGGCTCTGGGATTAATTCATTTTGGTCCATTGAAATTCTGGAGACGTTCTTGATAAATGTAGATATAAAAATCAAACAGGAAAAGTAGCATTCAAGGATGACAGTCAACCACAAACACACAAAGAAAGAAAGAACAACTATATACAAATATGAATAAAGGCAAGATAAGCCATCGCACACACGAAAAGGGTTGACAATAGGGCTACCGTATTGGAACGGTCATTGACAAAATGGCCACTGGGGGTATACACCAGGTTCTAGGGTGAACCAAGCCTCACTCTTATCCTATGCCATCCCAATAAACAGGACAGTGTAAATAAAGATATCCCCGCCAGTTATAATCTATAACAAGCGAGGCAGCATTAATAGGCAATATAAGTAAAACACACAAATGTATCACGTATATATAATATAAAAACCAGAAGCCTAAAGCCACAAAATAACTACTCATTGACTTTGCAGAAACCAGAGCAGCAAGAGAACAAATCGTTAACGATACGACAAGACAAGATTAAAGACAAATATCAAACGCTACCGTCCTATAAGGATTTATGTAGACGTCATCATATGGTCCACAATATGTCCGGCATCGCACAATCAATGTCGAAAGCATATTGGCGAACTGTAAATGGGTCAACCACTACACAGGCAGTTCGTTGCAAAATGATAGGGTCATTTGATAAACCTTTTAGCAAGTTGAATAAAGACTGTATGAAAGTGATGACCAAGGAGATTAGAAGTGTGTAAATCACATCACCATAGATAGTCCTTGTCGCAGAAGAGTTCACAATTACTTCTATATTTTAATAGTAATTCAGGGTTACGATAATAATACTTTGCGAAGGAATTTCGAAGTTTTGTGTAACGACCGAATTAATCCCAGAGCCCTGCTGGAGTAGCTTTTTAGTTATACAAATATTACGAATATTAAAGTCCCAAACACGACTACAAGCTCTAGAGAATCGAATAAGTTGAGAAACATAGACCCCATAAGAAGTAGCTGTGGTAACATACCCATCTAAATGGGGATAATTAACAAAATAAAAATTAAAATCAACTCTCCTGTCATAGACTTTACTAATTATTTCGCCATTTGTAAAATAAAGAGATGTAAATAAAGAAAAGAAGCGACATTATCAGAAATGTTAGCTTTGTTGAGTTGAATTTCTTAGGATAGATATTAGTAACCATAGTAGAAAAGAAAGGATTGTCAATGTTCATTTGCAATAAACGTCAAGTTTCATCTATAAGTACTTATGATTTTTCTACACTTGTAAAACTTATCACCGTATCAAAGACAAAATCATTGCTAGTATTCAGCAAACTTTCGCAGCCTATACTCAAAGTACGTTAACTACTCATAGGAATCAGTTGCTAGTAAGGGAAGGACAGGTTCCCGGATTCCTATGTATCCTTCCCTTCGCTCTGTGGGTGACTCTAAATAAATTGTAATTAGCAGTCATTACCCAATATTCAATTCCATACCGGGACTGTATCATTTATATGTATTAAGAGTACCGTCTTGGCATAGGAACCTTATGCATAGACGACCTGCCATAGACAAACGGTTTAATCCAGTTTGTATACAAAACTTAAGTATAAATATCCATCAAACGAACTGTTAAGAGATCCTCTGATGTATTCTGTGGTTTATTAGACATTATGCATTTCCAGCATGCGTACACATATAAACACAAAAAGAAATATAGCCCCGGGGGTTAAATTATGAATTGTTAAAGCAATTCTCAGTTGACGGATTTTGTGTATGCTCCCATATAGGTTTGTTTATGGTATGAATATCACAGTTTGATGGGTAGTTGTATTGGATAAACGTCCCTCAAGGACAATGAAGCTATTCTAATTATGACAGCTTTTTCCAATTTGTTTATATACTCACCAAAATAGAAAGTACCCCATTTTCCCCCTGGTATTCCCATAGGCCAGATTTTGAGGGCGAAGGTCAGCTTAAGCAGTGCTTTAATTAAAAAAAGGGTTACTGTTTGAAAGCACACTTCACTGAGTACTAACTATTCCAATAAACAGTTTCATGTTTTTGCCAAGCAATACTTTTTGACTTATGCTATGAAAACTTTAAACAGAGGTAATTTGATGAGTTTTGATAATCAAAAGCTCTACACAATCGATGTTGTGTTTTTGTGTTCTTTTTTTTCGGAATCAACGTATAGAGAATATTTTACTGGATAAATTTAGGTAATTTTCGTATATTTAATATTTTTTTACCAAAAATACATGGTTTAACAAAAAGGGGGATAACTACTCTGTGTACTGAACGTTTCAAACAATATTTTGTTTGAACTATTGATGGTGGTCTATATCAATATAATCATTAATTATTTCCTGTTTTGCTGTCTATATAATAAGGAAAAGAAAATATGGTACTTTTTATTTTTGCTCAGTATATATTAACCGGGGATAAAGTAATTACACCGAGTGTTGACATTAACTGAAACATAAAGATGACTTTTTATATCTATTGGTAACACGCAAGACACTGTCAGGATAATCATATAATACCTCATTTGTCTGACTTTTGGAAATTTTGTTTTAAATTCCAATGTTATGACCGGTAATGCATAAAAACACTGTGCATCTTTGAATTGATATAGAAATAATTTTAACCTTCACATTTGAACAAAAATGTTTAACATCAGCTTTAGGATCTTAAAAGTAATAACAGAGGTAACATACATTATGTCCAGATTCATGATATGTCCGATAATGGCAAGCGTCGGTCATAAGGTGATTTAAAATTGGTTTTATTCTGTACTTTGACTGATATAGACTTATTTATCAATTAAAAACTGAAATTATCCTCATTACTTTTATACTGAAAGGAATAATAAACGGACACATACATTTCCGCTATATATTCTATGTACAATATGCTGCTGTTAATCGAATGGCTATGTAAGATCTTTCCTTTCGGAAAAAAGACTAAAACAACACGTAACACAGCAAATAGTATTCCTGCAATGTTTCATTATTGACAGAGTACGCGTTTGGCCCAATCATGTGAGCAAACTTAGGATGCAAAATTTTGCAAACCCTTTACGTTAAATACAGTACTGCTCAATTGTTCAAAGAAGAACTTAACATTTATGAATTTCTTGTTACAACGTGTACTGTGATTAAACCGTCTACAACATTACAGTTGTGTCCTTTCTGTAACTAACTGCAACTTTTTTTTTTTAGAAAACATCTTGGGATTTCCTTGGAATATATATGGAATTAAGTATGCAGTATATACAATATCGTGTCGCATTTCTTTTTCCTTTCAATATACATGAAACCCTGGATCCAAAATCTGTGTTTTCATCTAGCTTTCATTGACATCCTCTTTGTCTTAAACTAACATTCTCCTTTAACTACTGGAGTAGGAGTTCAGGTTACAAGAAAAACTGAGTAACGGACGTTTGGACGGACAGACAAGACTGACCACAGTATATCCGTTTTCATTCATCACGTGCGCATATTATAAAAATATTAAATTCATGATAAAACTCCCTTTATTAAAGGTTAATACATTTCGGAGCAGTGTCTCAGTGACAATAAACCTCATAAACTGATAATGGTCCGATGTTTTAGCCCAAGGACCAGTATCTTACTTCTCGGCTATTATCACTGAAAGGCACTGCTCAGCCAGGGATTAACCTTTTTATTATATGGCTTTCTAAATATAAGCTAAATTCAATATTGGTTTATGATGAACTTATAAAAACCTTTTTGAGTTTTCGCGATATTAATCATAATCCGCCTCTTTGTGGGCATAATTTATATGGTTTAAGATTTCAAAAGTTAATATTCTTGTTTAAAAGAAAAAACAACACCCCCACCATAATAATCGTTGAAACGATATAACAAAATAAGTCATGGTTTGAACATTTTAAGAATGTTCGTGTTGAGAGAGTCCTCTCGAGTACGGCGAGTAAAATATACAGATGAAAGCTGAACAACTTGTAGCAGAATGTACACTATCAAAAAGTAAACACGGTATTTGGGATTGAAAATAACATAAATTAGAAAATGCGTCGTATTTATTGAAATCGGTCAACATTTTTTAAAGTTATAGACTGTTAACATTATTAATTTTGGCATTGTTACCCCTTCATTAGCATTAAACCTTCTTTTTAGATACCTGTCATTCACGTTGCACTTGGGTGCACAAAGTTGATAAAGAGTTGATGCTTACTAACAGTCCCAATCCTAGGTTAATTCCATACTATAATTCAAGTATGAAGGACATCACAAGCTATATTAAGACACATATCTTAATAAGGTGCTGTTGTAACAACTGCACCGATACTAACGAATAGTTGCCATGGTTAGTTAGTACAGTGCTCTGGCTATTCCCTTTTTCTTCGTCGATTCTATTTTGAATATTGACACAAAAACTGTTCATGCAAATGCATGATGGTGTTAAATTTAATATACAAAATTCCCCTATTGCGATTTATGTGGGTGGGGTAATCCAGGTGTTAAAATCCCTAATATATATCTATTGCTATTAAAAACCGTCGAAATAGACATATATTAAATTTTGTGTTGCGATTATTATAATTTACTTTTAATTAATGTCTTTATACGTAATACATAATCTAAATGTTTAATCATAATAAGTATTGAAATAGCGCATACACCTAAAAAAATATTAAATTAAATGTTGTGAAAAGCTTTGCAACCGCGCATTTTTAGATTGTTTTGGACTGTTTGTGTCGTTTGTGCAATATATGTCTCTATCAGAACATTTTAATAATATTGATGTTTCAGTTACTGAGGAAGGCTTATACTTTCATCTCGGCGTGTGTATCACTGAACAAATATATGCACTGCCATGAACAATTGAACGTTGCATATTACATATTTTCCTGAATCTATACTAACAATCCCTACTTCATACACTAATTTCAATTAAATCATCATAGTTTTTAGAAAGGATGTAAATTAGTGATTCTTATAAGTTTACACATATAATGTAAACAATATTGATTAAACTAAATGAATAAACAATGTGTCAATAGTGGGTGGAGTAAATTGACAATTTGAAGCAAAATGGAGATTTTAAACAGAATTCAATGCTAAACAGAGCTCATTTTCTCTTTATATAATTAAATGAATTGTAAACTTAATTGCATCGTTTAAAAATACTTCAGTAATTATTCACACAAGCATGACATGCAAAAAATGAACATCAAGCAATTAGATGAAAGCGCTATAATGATAGTCTATTAACGTTCGATCTTTTTGTCTATAAGCTACTTGTTCCAGATTGTTATCATGGAAAAATGTAAAATACATTGTACTTTTCAAAAAGTGATGGTAGAATTTGTCCTTTGAGTTGGTAACAATATTGAAAATTTTGGGTCGTGGCTCTATGCCTAATTACATATTAGGATGGTTACAGTTTCAAGTAATGAAAACATAAACAATAGAACAGTCGTTGGGGACCCATCGCAAACATCCGCACTTACCTGTAATGTACGCATCCTTGAAAACCACAGTGTCAAATATGAAAGCATAAGGAAGTCAAGTTTAAAAACAATAATAATGCAAAAGGATTGTATTAGCAAGTTTGAAAACTGCTATTTATGTTTATTTTGTGAAATCGTTGACTTTTGGACCCAGGTGTCACACCCTGGTTTCGAAATCTGTGTTGTCATCCATACATCTAAGGCAACCAGTTATGAATACTATCCTTCAGCTGATATAGACCGAGCTTAGGTTATGAGGAAAAAATAACAAGAAGCCCAAGAGGGCCTGTGGATGCTCTACTGGCTAAAATGGCTGTCATATCAAGGTCATCATAATGTCGTCATAAAATTCCCATTAGTACTTCTTTTAAAATATTGCAAAAAACACACACACAAACAACAACACCCACAGCAGAAACTTAAACCCTTGACTTATGCTAACAATTTAAGCAAGCGGCCCTAGTTTTAATTTGGTATGGTTATTTAGGGACTCGCGGCACAACAATTGTATCAAATAGGTTTTGATAGGTTTTACCGCCTGTAGATGGCCCCTTTATGCAGACGGTCCCATTTTATATAATTGTTGTACCCCGAGTTCCTAAATAACCATAGTAAATTAGAACTAGTGGTTGTTTTCAGTAAAAACAGATGTCTCCCCTACAGGAGAAAATGGCCATAAATCCGCCAAAAATCATTACAATGGAACACGACGAAGACATGTGCAACTAGGCTTGGTAAAGGTCATCCCTAACAAGTTTCATGGAAATCCAGGTATCAGATCAGGAGATTGTTTATGTATAAAAACGTTTTAAAGAGTCACAACTCCACCAAATATCATTAAACCGGAACATGACAATGATATGCACAACTAGGATTGGTACTGATCATTCCCGCTAAGTTTCATTTAAATCCAGTCAGAGGTTCGGGAAAACTAGTCCAGATAATGTTTGTGTATAAGGGGCCATAACTCTATCAAAAATCATTTTGGTCTTGCCCAACTAGGCTTGGTACTCATCATTCCTGCCACATTTCGTTGAAATCCAGCCAGGGATTCAGGAGAACTAGTCTGTACAAAGTTAGTGTAAAGGGCCATAACTCTGCCAAAGATCATGCAACCGGAACACAACGATGATCTGCACAACAAGGCTTGATAGTGATATTCCTTGCCAAGTTTCGTTGAAATTCGGCCAGGGATTTAGCAGCACTAGTCCGGAACATGTTTGTGTATTAAAACTTGTAAAGGGCCATAACTCTGCTAAAAATCTTTTAACCGGAACCCGGTGATGCCAAGCAAAACTAGGTTGGGTACTGATCATCCCTAAAACGTTTCTCTGAAATCCGGCCAGTGGTTCAGCAGAACTAGTCCGGACAAACATTACGTAGTAAATCATTTAAAGGGCCATAACTATGCCAAAAAGCATTCAACCGGAACAAGGTGACAATATGCACAACGAGGCTTGGTACTGATATTTCCTGCAAAGTTTTTGCTGAAATACGACAAAATGAAGACCTTATCATAACAATCTGTTAAAGTTTTCTAAAGATCGGATGAAACATGAAGGTGCTAGAGTTTTAACACATTTTTCATAATTCAAGAGCCATAACTTCAGTGTTACTGGTCCGATCTGGCTGGTCTTCGAACTTTACCGAACTTACATCAATATTAACTATCTGGCAACGTTTGGTAAAGGTAGGTTGCAAAATGGAGTCACAATAGTGTTGACGAGGCAACTATAGCATGTTTTGTTAATTCACGGGTAATAACTCCAGTTTTACGCATCCGATATGTCTGTTGTTTTAACTCATCCGAGCTTTTATAGATATAAACAATCTGGTAAAGTTTGGTAACGACCGAATGAAAAATGGAGGCAGCAGAGTGTTGACAAGACAACACATTGCAAATTTCGTTAATTCAAGGGCAATAACTCCTGTGTTGCTGGTTTGATCTAGCTGGTTTTCGAACTCGTCTGAGCTTGCATTGATATTAATAATCTGATTGGTAAAGATAGGATAGCAAATGGGGGCGCTAGAGTGTTGACAAGACAAACTATAGCAAATTTCGTTAATTCAAGGACAATAACTCCGGTGTTGCATGTTAGATCTGGCTGGTTTTCAAACTAGTGTGAGCCTCCAATGATATTAATAATCTGGAAAGTTTGGTAAAGATCGGATGTAAATTGGAGGCACCAGAGTGTTGATAAGTCAAAATATAGCAAATTTCGTTAATTCAAGGACAATAACTACAGCGTTACTTGTTTGATCTCGCTGTTTTCCAAACTCATCTGAGCTTTCATTAATATTAATAATCTGGTAAAGTTTGGTAAAGATCGGATGTAAACTTGAGGCACCAAAGTGTTGCCAAGACAAAATATGATTTTTTTTGTTAATTCAAGGGCAATAACTCCGGTGTGACTGGTCCGATATGGCTGGTTTTCAAACTCGTCCGAGCTTTCATTGATATTAATAATCTGTTAAAGTTTGGTTAAGATCGGATGAGAAGTGAAGGTGATAGAATGTTGACATCAACAAGTTAACGGACGACGGACGGACGGACGGACATCGGACGACGAACAAAAGACCATGGCATAAGCCCTACTTTGGCCAATATTATAGTAAAAATCGCATGCTGACCCAATAAGACTAAGTCCACTCTCCTGTGGAGGAGGGTCCGTACATAAACCTGCCAAGTCCTTACTTTTTGTGTGTATATCATTACACATAGCATGTAAAAATGTCAAAATATTGAAAAATGTGGCTGTTACGTACATTTTGGTAAGTTGTCATCTATCTCCAGGGGTAAAACAAAGTTGTCATTTACACATACTAATCAACAACAGTTAGTTTGCTATATACTCGTATATGCATGAACACACTCCTACAACTGATGTTGAGGAATTTAGGGAGGAGAATCCGTACATAAAAAGGCCATAGCACATTGTATGCGTAGCATGTACAGTATTTCATTATAATATTGACTACAGCGGATTTAATTGATTAATTTTTCTGTAAATTTGACGTTTGGACATTAATTTCTGATCCTCTAGCCATCATAGGCATCATGTGTACCAAAACGAAAAAAACAACACAAAAACATCCGGATGAACTGAAGGAAGGTTGGATGTCAAGAGCGACCTAGTGTATCCACTTTTCTTCGGAAATTGCGTATATTATACATATACTCCTCAAAATAAGGACAGCAAAAAAGAACAAAAAAGAACAAATTGAATGAAAATGAATCATTAAACACAACTACATGATAACAATTCACTATTTAGTTGGTGTATTAAAGTCTCCATGCGGGTGTTTGAGTCAAGCCTTGGATATACCAACATCGAATATACCGCTAGGAGTGTCTCAGTAATTATATTCCGGTTAGGTGAATCTTTAAGCAATCGATTAGGAATTGGATTGGAAACGCATTATTTACCCAAACGTTTAAACTTTGTCTCCCTGACCAATAACACTTATATTCAAATAAACTAATGAGGCAAATAGTTGTATAATTTCGATACAATCAGTTAAACAATGGTAAAGTGAGCAACAATTACGTTTTCCTTAATTTTCTTTCAAATAACGAATTCAGTTTCCTTAGTATAACGTATGATTTGTCGAACCTTTGTCGACACTGACCAAAACATGTAGTTAACCAATGAAAGTAAACATGCCCGAAGTATTGTATTTGAGGATGTTTTTATTATTATCATTATTATTATTATTAAAAAAGAGTTGAATATGAGCTAATATTCATTAACATAACCTACGATTACGTTCTAACATGTACGAATAATGGAAGTAATGAGAACTGTTTACGTTACGGCTTTAAGAAATCTTCTGCGACAAGGACTATCACAACCTGACTTTTATGGTGACGTGATTTACAAACTTCGTAAGGTCCTTGATCATGATCACTTTCATACTATCTTTGTTAAACTTGTTAAAAGGTTTATCAAAAGAGGTTATGGCCCTATCATTTTGCAACGCACGGCATGCTTGGTGGTGGACCCATTTACAGTTCGCCACTATGCTTTCCTCTTTAATTGTGCGATGACCGGACAGGCTGTGGACCCTATGATGACATCTGCCTGAAGCCCATAAGGACGGTGACGTTTGATGTTTGTCTGCAAACTGGTTTGTCGTACCCTCAATAGTTTGTTTTCTTGCTGCTCTGGCTTCTGTCATTGAGTACCTTCTTTGTGGTTTTCTAGGCTATTTTTTTGTGTATTTATATATACACGAGCATTTTTGAGTTTTACTGATATTGCCTATTATTACTGCCTTTTTGGTTAGAGATTAGTGGATGGCGAGGATTCTTTATTTATACTGTCCCGTTTTATTGGGAGAACAGTAGGGTAAGTGTGAAGTTTGGTGCACCCCAGAACATGGTTTAAACCCCCAGTGGCCTTTTTGCCACTGACCGTTCCAAGGCGGTAGCCCTATTGTCAACCATGGTCTGTTTGTGGTGTCTTGTTTTGCCGTTTATTCATTTTTATATATGGTTCTTCTTTGTTTCTGTGTATGTTTATGGTTGACTGTCTTCTTTGAATGCTACTTTTCCTGTTCGATTTTTATATCTATATTTGACATTGATCCTTTTCTTTTAAATCCCTATGTTTCCTATCATATGATGTCTGAAACACCAAAACCCAAAAGCCTTCAAATACCGAACAGGTTTATTTGGAATCAGGGAAAACAAACAAGAGAAGTAAGTGGTTCTGTGTTATTGAGTCTGTTTGTGAGAGTCGATGCAACACCTATCTCGACCACCTAGCACCAACCCCAGCGGTATTCAACATTAAGGTCAAAACAATTTGGCTCGATTATATCGAAGGACCAGGACATGGCCAATGGCAATACTCCCGAAATTGATGATGCATATTATGGTGCATGAACTGTTTCTATACACTAGTGTGCTGCTTCTTAAATTTGATGTGAGTATATTTCAATGAAATTTGTTTCTAGTGTAATGTTTTGTAATGAAGGGCAAGTTATTGTGTACTCATTACGAGAGATGAGCAACTATGAATTCATATTTTACTCATTACGAGAGATGAGCAATTATGAATTCATATTCGGATCAAGTAATTAAACGATGTCTCCTGAAGTATGTAACCGGAATCGAGTAAATTTAGTATTTGATATCAATGCCCCTAATTCAGAAATCATACCTGTCTGAATATAATACTATATTTATTCTGATTATTGTGTTATCCGATGACGGAGATAATTGCAATTCTCTAATATCGTGTTCAATTTATCACGGACAATAGTTTCTGCTTCTGTGATTATTGAAATGATTAAACATTCGAGACATCTCTCAGCTGTTTGTTAGCTCACCTGAGCACGAAGTGCTCAAGGGTGAGCTATTGTGACCACTCTTCGTCCGTCGTCCGTCGTCTGTCGTCAACATTTAGCGTTTTTACACAAAAGAGGTCACATTACAATCTTAACCAAACTTGCACACATTATATATTACCATACGATCTCGGACAAGTTCGATAATGGGCCAGATCGGACGAGTAACACTAAGAGTTATGGACAATGAATTAGCAAAAAAGGCCTTTTTTATCTTGTTTACACGACAGAGGCCAAATTTCTACAGCAATCTTAACCAAACTTGCATGGATTATATATGACCATAAGTTCTAGGAAAAGTTTGATAATGGGCAAAATCGGACCAGTAACACCGGAGTTATGGCCCCTGAATTTGAAAAAAACCCGCAGTTTTAAATGTTAACACGCTACAGGCCACATTTAAGCAATCTTAACCAAACTGACTTAATTGTGTACTATTGATTTTATGAATATTGAGTTCTGCTCAACCCGGGGCTAGAGGGCGAGTGCTAGCATAATTTCACTACCGCTCATGAACAGTCTCAATCAAACCGAGACTGCAATTTTCTGTATATGTCGTGCTCGGCCGTTTCCAAAGGTCCATTATCATACTCTCTTTTACATAATTTATTATTATTATTATTTATTTAACTTGTCGGCGCTACTAAACGCCTTGTTGGATTTCAACGAAACTTGGCAGGAAGCATCGGTAAGATGTATAGTTGTGCATTTCGCGTTTTTGTTCCGTTTAGCTAATTTTTGACCGAGTTATGGCTCTTAAACATGTTTACTATAAAGGTCTTGTCGGCGTTCAGGCTACTCCTCCTAAACGGCTTGCTCCATTTCTACGAAATTTGGCAGGATGCATCAGTATGATGTCTAGTTATGAAAATCGCTGATATCAATGAAATTTGGACAAGTTCGAAAATTAGCTAGATCTTATTAATAACAACAGATTTATGACCCTTGATTTATTGAAAAATGCTGTATTGCATGTTCCTTTGTTTAATCTGTAGCTACTTCATTTTGTATCTAATATTTACCAGATGTGTTTAGAATGTTAATATCAATAACAATAGATATAAAAATCGAACAGGAAACGTAGCATTCAAGGACGACAATCAGCCACAAAGAAACAAAGAACAATTGTATATCTAGATGAATAAAAGGCAAGAAAAGACATCACAAACACACGCGGGTTGACAATAGGGCTACCGCCTTGTAATGGCCAGTGGCAAGAAATGCCGCTGGGGGTTTAAACCAGGTTCTAGGGTGCACAACACCAGACTCTTACACTACTGTCATCCGTGTAAATAAAGATATCCCCGCCTGGTTATAATCTCTAGCAAACAAGGCAGCGTTAAAAGCGTAAACAAGTTGCCCGATTCATATCCGTCCATATACTCCATCTACCCACTCCCACTCCATCCCATTTTTTAATTATTTTTTATTTTCTTTTATCTTTTTTTCTTTCTTTTTTGATATTATGTTTTCATAATTATTATTCTTTTCCCACCCAGATCCCACTTGTAACGAAGGAGTTATGGCCATTTCATTGTTTAAAATTTCCAAAATGTTCATTGTTTATTATGGGTGTAATGGTGGGGGGGTGGGGGGGGGGCGGGGGCTGGAGGTGGAGAGAGAATTTCTATAGGTCACTGCAAATCACTGTTAGCCATACAATTCAATTTCTCTTCAGATTATGAGGCCCACCCAATAAAGCATTTGTGACCAGTACACATAATAACACATTAAAGAATGTTGTATATTTGTTGTGTTGTGCTCTGAGTTTTGGTCTTAAAACAGTTAAGAAATACCAGATAAGTTTTGTATTCAAAAGCTAAATTATGAACATATATTTCTTCATTAGATTAAATTACAGAGTTTTGTTAAGCTATTCTTACCCTCCATATAGCAATGCTATACAAATAAAAAACTAAGAGCGGGCCTCAATTTATATACCTGAGTTGATCAGCCATGAAGCGTGCTGGCTGTAAATATTCAAGCTTCCCATACTTTTTCAATGACCAAGTAGCGTTGGGAAATTTGTCCTTAAAAGTCACAGGTTAAATGAGTCAAATGTGTCTCTTTATATGCAATGTTTGCAATTGAAAGCGGTGTTGCGGTGGTATTGATCACCTCCAATGATAGTTCTAGTTCATCTTGTTAACACGACAGAGGCCACATTTCTTGAGCAATCTTAACCAAACTTGCACAGATTTTATATGACCATACACTTTTGGAGAATACTCAAGTGAGCGCTATAGGGCCATCATGGTCCTCTTATTTATTATATACCACCGCACAAGAGAACAGTAATGTCAATGTCTTATGGAGACAACATACATGCATTACCAGTATAAGCTATACAAACTATACACATAGTGTTGTTTAATGACTGTGAAAGTAAACATGTACATATAAAACACAATTCACATAAAGGATAGCAGTTTACAAGAAAGATGGTTATTATAAATTGAATTGTAAAAATAAGTATAAAAGTCGAACAGGAAATGCAGCTTTCACAGAACACAGTAAAACAAAAAACACGCAAAAGGACAAACATGAATGGCAATGTTAACAAAGAATAAAGGCACATGACGTCACAAACATAAAACGTGTTAACAATAGGGCTACCGCCTTGGAACGGTCAGTGGCAAACAATTCCGCTTTGGATTTAAACCAGGTTCTAGGGTGCACCAAATCTCATACTTACCCTACTGTCATCCCAATGAAACGGGACAGTGTAAATAAACAAATCCTCGCCATGAACTATTCTCAAACCAACAAGGCAGCATTAATAGGCAATATAAGTAAAACACAAAGATGCTCGTGTATATATAAATACAAAAAGCCACCACAAAGAAGGTACTCAATGACTTGGCAGAAGCCAGAGAAACAAAAGAAAAAACCAATAAGGGCACGACAAGACAAGATTGAAGACAAACTTCAAAGGTCACCGTCCTTTTGGGTTTTAGGTAGATGTCATCTTAAGGTTCAAAGCCTGTCCGGTCATCGCACAATTAAAGGAAAAGCATAGTGGCGAACTGTAAATGGGTCCACCGCCAAGCATGAAGCGCGTTGCAAAATGACCTCTTTTGATAAACCTTTCAACAAATTTAACAAAGATAGTATGATGTGATCATGACCAAAAATCTTACGAAGTTTGGAAATTATAAACCATAAAAGTCATGTTGTGATAGTCCTTGTCGCAGAAGAGTTCTTAAATTACTTTTATATTTGGAAAGAAGATCAGGGTTACGATAACGAAATTTTGCATAACGGTAGCCCTGATGGAGTAGCTTTTCGGTAACACAAAGATTACGAATATTAAAGTCCTCAACACGAGTATAAGCTCTAGAAAAACGAATAAGTTTAGACACACTGACCCCTTAAGAAGTTGGATTATTAACTCTATCAAAATTAAAATCATCTCTCTTGTCGTAGATATTGCTAATTATTTCACCATTTTAAATAGAGTGATGTAAATCTAGAAAAGAAGCGTTAATATCGGAAATATTCGTTTTGTTAAGTTGAAGTTCTTTAGGATATATAGTATTAACCATAGTAGAAAAGAAACGGTTTTCAATGTTCAATATGTCATCCAGGTGTCATTAAAGGCTTCAATATCATCTGTCTGAGTATCTGGTGAAAGACTCAACATGAAATCTCTTTCATTGCAATATAAAAACAAATCTGCGACAAGTGGTGTACAGTCGCTCCAATAGGGATACCAACAAATTGTCTATAAACGGTAGTTCCATACCTGACGAAAATATTATTTAATAGAAAAACAAGTGATTCAAAATCTTCCATATATTGTAATTGTCCAAACTGCCGTTAGTTAAAAATGCTTCAATATTGTGGCCAAAAATGTAGTTTTTTCCCTAGGAAAGGTTTTTAAACATACTAATGTCTGCTGAAGTAACAGGTATATTACTTTTGTCCATGTTATTTCGATTCTAATAAAGTTGGTGCATCCTAAAATCCGTAATAAATCCCTAGTGGCCACAACCGTTCTCTTTGCACTGAACTATAAACAACCACAACCGTTCTTAATACAATGAATTATGAACACAGACCCATATTCATTGAAATGAATATAAATAACCACAGTCGTTCTCATTCCACTCAATTATAAACAAACACAACCGTACGTAATGCATTTAATTAAAAAAAAAATCATTCGTTTTCATTTCCTGAATTGTAAAGTAACATAACCTTTCTCATTGCATTTATTCTGGATGCAAGTTCCGATTAAACTAAGAGACCTCCGTAAATTTGCATTTGTCCAACGGAAAATCTTGGGGAGAAAATGTCATTAAATTGAATGTGGTTGTCAGTACTTGTATGTCAAACGAAAGTGATGACGTGGAGTTTGAATGTAACTAGGTCAGCTACAACGTATTTAGGTCGTTACAGAACTAATGACTCACTTTTTGTTGAATAGTTTCGTCTCTAGCACATTTACTCTACTAATGGAAGACCAGTTAATTAAATCTGAAGGCAAATACATTTTTGTCAGTTTACCATGTTTACTGAGCTAAATACAGTTTGAATATATGGAAATGCAAGTTTTTACAGCAGGGTGTCCAAAGACATTTAACGGAGATTCTCTGAAATTGATTGTCTTCAGTATTGATTGTGATGCTGCTTGTGATAAGACCATGCAATCCATCGAACAGTTTAGTATAAAACGTCGTTGCAACCGAACTCTCATTGGTTCTTTTTGGTAATGTAGTTCTGAAAGTCGAATCTTTTCCATACAGCACACCCCACTTTAATTCCTCCGAGACATCGATTTAAGTTCCATAATTTTGAATCGGAAATCCAGAAATTTCACAACAAAATTTGTTTCAGTTCCTGTCTGCGAGTAAAACATCCACTATTGTAGTTATTGTGACGATTACGTTATGTAAATATTGCATTTCTGGAACATGGGAACAATAAGCAAAGTGCATATTTCAGTTCAGTCTACTAGGGATGATTTTGTTCCCAAGCATAATACTCAATGCACCATTTTCAAGACGGGGGTAGACGTCAATTAAAACACACTTCTAACTAATTACTAGATTCCCCAATTACACAAACAACCTTATAACTATGTACTGGATTCCCGATTACACAAACAACCTTATAACTATGTACTGGATACCCCAATTACACAAACAGCCTAATAACTATGTACTGGTTTCCCAGTTACACAAGCAAAGTTCTAACTATGTACTGGATTTCCCAATTACACAAACAACCTTATAACTAAGTACTGGATTCCCCAATTACACAAACAACCTTATATCTATGTACTGGATTCCCGATTACACAAACAACCTTATAAGTATGTACTGGAATCCCGATTACACAAACAACCTAATAACTATGTTCTGGTTTCCCAGTTGCACAAACAAACTTCTAACTATGTACTGGTTTCCCCAATTACACAAAGGAACTTATAACTATGTACTGGATTCCCCAATTACACAAACAACCTTCTAACTATGTACTGGATTCTCCAGGTACACAAACAACCTTTAACTATGTACTGGATTCCCCAATTACACAAACAACCTTATAACTATGTACTGGATTACCCAATTGCATAAAGAACTGGATTACCCAATTGCACAAAGAACCTTTTAACTATGTACTCGATTCCCCAATTACACAACCACCTTATAACTATGTACTGGATTCCCCAATTACACAAACAACCTTATAACTATGTACTCGATTCCCCAATTACACAAACAACCTTAATTTCAAATCCTTGTTCATGTACACCACTACAGACATATCCAAACGTTTAACTTCTTGTTTTACTTCCATTAAAGAAGTGAGTTGAAGCTTGTGACAACTCTGGAATTGATTTAACGCTCTTAATATAAATTGCAATACAAGTTTCATCTTCAAAATAGTATGGGAGTGGACCTTTGGAAACGGCCGAAGAACGATAAATACTAAATATAGCAGTCCGGTTTGATCGAGACTATTCATGAACGGTAGAAAAAAATATATGCTTGCGTTCCGTTCAAGCCCCCTAAACCCGGGTTGAGCAGAAATCAATATTCATAAAATCAATAGTACTGAATTTTAACCATCCCGAAGATGGCATTCATATGGCGTTGGACATGTTATATTTTCTGCCATTATTACATGTCCAGCAGTATCTAATACAATTCTGCACTACATACAATCTTACCACACAATCTTATATAGCTCTTATTCAAAACACCTTTTCTAGGGAACACTATACATTTTGAGTCTATAACAATATAAAAGCAGTTTAATAACTGCAGTTAGACATTACACTATGTGGACTTACCAAGAAGCTTGTTAAGTATTTCTATTCATAGTACATGTATATAATATATTCGGTAAAATGATACATAGACATGTTTTTGTTATCTAAATGGGTACGAACTGTAAACCTCTTGGTATATTGATTATGTGACAATCTCTTTTTTCTACTATGGTTAAAAATATTGTCGAATAAACTTCAATTCTACAAAGTTAATTGGTTTTGATATAGTTATTGTTCTCGATTTGCGTCTCTTGATTGAACTTGGAGAATTAAGAAGACAATTTATGATATGAGAGATTTTTTTAAAAAATGACATCTTCTCGGGCAGCAGGACTATCACAACCTGTCTTTTATGGTGCCGTTGATTTACAAACTTCGCAAGATCCTTTGTCATGATCATTTTCATACAATCCTTATCAACTTGTTAAAACAACTGGTTGACTCATTTACTTCGCTTTCCACTTTGATTGAGTGATGTCCCAACAGAGTGTAGATACTTTGATGACCTCTACATATATTCTAAAAAGTAAGGTAAGGTAACCCTTTAATGTTTCTAAAAGCCTGTCTTGTCGTGCCATAGTCGGTTTAATCTTTTGTTGCTCTGGCTTCTACACAGTAATTTAGTACTAACTTAGTGGCGTTTGTATTTTATATTCACGAATACTTGATAAACTTCGTATTTTACTTTTACTTTTATCTCTGTAAAACTAGAGTAGCACCGGAGCATTTGACGTTGTTTAAGCATTGTGGCTATATCTCTATAACACTAGAAACACACCAGAGCATTTGACGTTGTTTATGCATTGTGGCTTTATCTCTATAACACCAGAAACACACCAGAGCATTTGACGTTGTTTGTGCATTGTGGCTATATCTCTGTAACACTAGAAACACACCAGAGCATTTGACGTTGTTTGTGCATTGTGGCTTTATCTCTATAACACTAGAAACACACCAGAGCATGTTACGTTGTTTATGCATTGTGGCTATATCTCTATAACACTAGAAACGCACCAGAGCATTTGACGTTGTTTATGCATTGTGGCTATATCTCTATAACACTAGAAACGGACCTGAGCATTTGACGTTGTTTGTGCATTGTGGTTATATCTCTATAACACTAGAAACGCACCGGAGCATTTGACGTTGTTTGTGCATTGTAGCTATATCTCTATAACACTAGAAACGCACCGGAGCATTTGACATTGTTCATGCATTCTGACAGGCAATGCCTGGCAATGAACTTTAACATGAATTAATCTATAAACTGTATAATTTAAACTTGTTCGCAAAATGTTTCAAACTTCATTATAAGTTCGTTTTAAATACATTTAGCAAATTTGTTGTTGTATAAAGTCAATATCAAATACGTCCTCTTGTAATATGTTCCCGTGTTCCTAAATACTTTTATATTTTCTCAATTATTAAGATTAGCTTGACCCATTGTCTATTGGTAACCGTGTAACGCATTGCTTCCGTCGTGATAAGTCGGTGTCATGACACGGTGGCGGTTTAGATACTACTATAATAATCTGTCAGGTAGCTGATTTGGCAGGACAATAAATAGCACCAATTTCATACGTCATGTCACTCTTCCTGGAAAATAATCACCGTCATTAGTTCAGTAAATCAGACAATTTTCTGAGAGGCAAATTAACGTCGTCCCTAATTTAATGGGAAAACGATTTCACAAAGTATTGGTACACATTGACAGGATAAATGGATTGTGACATGGTTATAACTATCATAGATTATCCAAAGTAGATTTTCAAAACTCAATGGAACTATTACATAGAACAGTTTCTTTGTCAAAAGCAATATTATACATTTTAAAATACAGGAGTTCTTACATGGCCTTAAATTAATCTACGTTTTCAACATAACTGAATAACTGAATCACTGAATAACCTCAGTCAACGTTTTACATAACTGTATACTTGAAAAAAGAGAGGAGAAATTAACCATGCACTTAGGCAAAAATCGTTTTGAATATGTATTTTCTAATTTAAGACAGTGTTTATGACAATTGTAGGAGTCCATTGTGTTAGCAGAGACCATTGTGTTAGCAGGGAACATTGCATTTGCAGAGACCATTGTGTTTGCAGATATCATTTTTTTTGGAGGATCAAGGATCTCTGCTTATCAATGCTTTGACCATTTAATATACATGTTATATAACAGCACATAGTATATAGTAAAGCCTACATTGAATGTGACATGGATTGTCTGAGATATATTTTTTAATATGAATGGAACATCTGTTCTGTTGTGATAGCGTGCCTAAATAAAATCAAAGTACCGAAGGTACTGAGAGCATGGTGAACTATGATTTGTGCATCCATGCAATGGAAGGTTTCTTTCCAATCACGCATAACATGGATGGACTGAAAAGGTGTCAACTCTTCTTAATAACAATACATCATTGCATGTAATAATACATCAATGCATTGTTTAATGTATCTGGAACTAAGGCGATTAAAACAAGATAAGGTAAGGTATATACAGGAATAAAGAAGGGAACAAAAGGAATGATTGGTTATAATGAAAATTTATCTTCGAAACGCTTCATCATCTTCACAGGTGTTAAAGTGTATCAAAAAACATCACCAGTCATCACCTATCAAAGTTTGAGTCATTAGAAATTAATATAGCGTCAAAAATGTCAAGACAGCTAATTTTGCCAATTCAAGGGGAGGTAATTCATAGACCCTTTGACCAACATAGCTGAATTAAAAGAGGAAACAACCTTGCATTGATATCGACCTACTATGCAAGTATGATTAAAATCAAATGAACACGAGTGTAGTCAGAAGTCAGAGTGTAGCTGAAAGACAGCCATATCCCCCGCTGCACAAAGATGTATAATATACAAATTTAAACATGGAATGTCACTGTAAAATGACAAATTCTCCCTGAAGCTTCCGTGTTCCAAAAAGTGTGACCTTCAACTAAAAGAAAATATGTTTTAAATACAACTTGTAGTAGAGACATACAGACTACACATATACAAAACATAACTTATAAATCTTTGTGCTCATTTGATTTTAATCTCACAACTCGGAGTATCCCTGGTCTCGGGATACCGTTGTTATTTATTCTCACAACTCGGATTACCACTGGACTCGGGATACCGTTGTAGTTCATTCTCACAACTTGTTATATTTTTCAACCATGTATGTGAACGCTACTGAGAATTTCACGATTCATATCACTAATTGTAATTTTTACGTGGATTTTTTTTTAAGTCGGCAAATCGTTTGTTGACAATAATCACCAAAGTCACGGTAAATTTCGTTTACTACCTTAGGCCTAAACAAAAAGTATTTTGTTTCCTGTCACCAACCGAATCGCCGTTTTTACCCTCGACACAACAACTTTTACCCCTTCATTTTATGTGTTGCTTTGTTGTGTTTTGGCCTTAACAGAATATAATTCAATCAGTTTAGCATGTAATTTGAAAATTGTAATAAAAGGTAACATATTTGTGTTTAGATCTACTCTTGTTGTGTAATGTATATCTCTCAATGCTACAGTCGTACGTTCGAGTCCCGCTTGTTACGCATTTGCACATTGAATAATGTTTGACAGCTACTCACTAACGCACGGCAGGACTGTGGTTCTACGAGTTTGTTTCAAAACAGATTAGGTCTACCTGTACCTCTACTAAATTGACGCATAGATAAAAGTCGTAAACATCTTTAAAACACACACACACACACACACACACACACACACACACACAATTTGTTTTCCGACTTAAGTCTAAAAGGGAGCACATCAGGCCTTTTATTGGGGTCTGTAGGTGTCCGATTTAAAATTGACAAATATTAATATTTTATTCTACATGACCAAAACATAATGAGCCTATAAAAATCTTTTATTTGCAAAGAAATTCATTCTGCACAGTAATACGTGCTATCCTAGGTGACGCACCAGGGTTAATTTTAGCAAATTACGTGCGAGTCCACCCTAGCTATATGGTGTTCTGAAACTTGAGACATTAACAAAAAAATGGTTCTAGCTTCATATTTTGATTGATAGTGTTTTCTATCGTGAACTGGAGCAATTTTATAATTTAAGCTGTTTCTAGAAAAATTCTGATGTACCCCTTTTAAGACCATTGGGCATGAATTAAACAAACTTTTTTGCATAAAAAAAATATAATTAGAATAAAAAAAATTGGGTTCTGCTCAGATTCGAACCCATCCCGCTCGCTTTATAATCCATAATTTTATGGGACTGCCACTCTCCCGACTGAGCTAATAATCCTTTACAAATTGTGATGATCTATAAGGTATTTATTCTAAACCCGCAGTGTCCGAATTGACCCTGTCTAAGATTTATACCCAGTCAGATGTTGTTGATTTGCATTCGGTCTCGCCGACACGATCGGCACACGTATTCAGGATTATTTTACGACCGAAACAGTTATTTTAACTTCATAGCAAGGGAGGTAAAGACTTCAGAATATTACACAGCGTACTTAAAAATAAGCTGAAATCTTATATCGGAGAATAGGCAGCAACAACTTTTTACAAAGGATAGTAGCTTATGCGATAACCATTACTGACCAACCCTATTAAATATTATATGAATACTATAAAGGCCATGTATATTTCTTAAATATATAAATCCAAGAAAGATGGAAGATATGCGTTTGATGGTGTTGCAACAAGAGAAATAAATTATAAAATTAACTGGTTACAAATCTCAATCACTATCCTAGGAGAACAATACAGCGTATGAATATAGTTTACGCAAGATCACGTGATGATCATGTGATGATGATGATTGATATATTTATAGAACGCACAGCTAAACGATGAAACAATAGATGAAATAGCTATATAAATAATATATAACTTAAACAATGTATCGAGCAAATTATTTGAAATATCAAAATTTGTATCCGCACTAGAAAAGAAGAAACACCTGTTAAAATATGGGTCTTTTTTTCAGGCAATGCGTCGATTCATCAGTGAGGCTGTAGTTAGGATTCGTGAAAAAACACGGTTACTATAGCTTGGTGAACAAGTTCACCATGCTAAAAAACCCATATCGGAACACTTTAAGAAACTAACCCGTCAAACAATGGCAAAATTAAACTATAAAAAAGAGTATGATAATGGACCTTTGGAAATGGCCGAGCACGACACATACGAAATATTGCAGTCTCGGTTTGATTGAGACTTTTCATGAGCGGTAGTGAAATTATGCTAGCTACCGCTCACGCCCTCTAGCCCCGGGTTGAGCAGAACTCAATATTCATAAAATCAATAGTACACAATTTAACCATCCCGAAGATGCATGCATATGGCGGTGGACATGGAGTTTACTACCGATAACTAAATATAAGCATCGGGCTCAGCGATCTCTAAAAACGTTTTAGGTCATATATTAATGTCCTTTTAATTAAAACTTAAACGTGTATTTTATTATCTCCCTTTATAGCGACATCTTTATTACAGAGAAGTCACACGTTTATTTTATTTCGTATGGTTTCGTATATATAGAATCTAAATAACTATATTCACATGTAATTTGCTTAAAAAGGATAAATATATTCTAATTTGTTTGGTTATCTTTACCTTCTTTCGATAAAATGTGCGTTTAATGATTAAATGGTTAAATGTTTGCTTCCATATGTGTCAAACGATTTTAAGGGTTGAACTATTGAACTGTTATATATTTACATGACATACGTACCCATTTTGAATGCAATCAAATACACAAAAAAAAACTTGGTGGAGTTAATACATGCCAAACATTCATTTTTTATATCAATTTAGAACATTTTCTTAAAAATTGCCTCCCTTTATAAAACAATAGTTTTAACACTTACGCTACCGAACTAAATACCCTATCCTGGCTTAAAAGAACGTAAGACATCGTCTTTTCCGAAAATGCATATTATAATTTGCCAGTTTGAGTGGTACCTTGGCTTAAAGTACGTGTACCATGTTAAATGATGCTGTTAGTTCTTTCTGAAAACCTAATTAATAACATAATTATACGTAATACATTCATAGCTCGTTAGCGTAATTATATGTTGAAGTGCATTAATACTAATCGTTGTCGCATCCTGTTAGGGTTTATTAAGATATTAACGCAAGCTTATATATTGGATAACAACAACATCATAATTATAAAATAATAAAATAGATCGAGGCGCTAGACCTGTCTCACAGCTATAGAACATTTTCACAAGCTTTGAAAGTGGGAACTGGTTATGATGTATTATTGTCATATAAGGAATGATCCAATCCTTCGCTACCATCCTCAAAATGATGGTCAATAGGCGTGAACAATGGCGTTAGCATCGTATATACTGATAGCTTCATTACTAATTTCAAAACATGTAAATATATGCCTCGCTTATGACAAAGTTCGATGCCTTACTGCCATACATGTAATATATGATTTAAACAAATATTCCGAATAAATTGCCAAAAGTTGGACAAATGCGGGAATAATACACCAATAGATATAAATATAATACTTCAAAATAGTAATGTTTAAATTCCCACCTAAAGCCAACACTGCATGTATTTACCTTTTGTTAGGCTAATATATTAACACATTTGTGCATACTGTCTTAATCATGGAGAGCTTCATTGTCCTTAAGGGAAGTTTATCAAAAACAACAACCTATATTGGAGCATAAACAAAATCCGTCTACTAAGAATTGCTTTAATAATCCATTATTTGACCCCGGGGATATATTTATTTCTGTATAATGTTTGTGTACACATGTTGGAGTTGCAAAACGACTAATAAACCACAGAGTACAACAGACGATCTCGAATCTGTCCATTTGATGGATATTTATACTTTAGGCTGTATATAGGTGACACATACGTACGTCTCTGATACAAAATGGTATATCTAATGCAATATTAGACAAGAAATAAAATACTTTAAAGTGGATTTATATTTATATGGACTTTAATTACGGGCAATAGCCGTTGGTGGTAATGGTCTGAGAGTCCTGGTCACCATATATAGCACAATATAAACCAACTAGAAAACAACTGTTATTCTTAACTCAGTGCTACGGGTGAAAGTTAATTTTTAAATAATCGTTGTCTAGATTTATAAAATGCAATCTCGACGTGTTGCTTCTAAGGGATCCACTTTTCAGTATTTATTAATACAGGCATTACAATTGCAATTCATAACAGAAGTCAAGATTTAGTCGTTTAATAAATGAAAACTAGGTTTTGCAAATAAATATATTCTAATCATGCTAACTGTTTAATAAAGACATGCACTTTTCTATTTCTAAATGACAGTATTCAGTAAACATGCTTTATGCAATATGTATATTAAATAGTACCGCGTAATAAAATACATGGATAATCATACATTAGTGTGTTTTGTTTTATTTTACACCGCTGACAAATTAATACGTATAGCAAAGTTCGCTATTTACCCGCTTGATGTAAAATCACAAGAAATTTAAATCGTTCGCTAATTTATGCGCCTTATTTATGCAATTACGTATTTTCTTCACCCTTCCCCGAAGACCACTGAAAATACGAATGACGTCATCTGATAAAATGCGATGAATTCATCGAATTGCCTTTTGATAGTAAATAATAATGCAACATAATATTATTGAGTTCGTTTAATTATTAAACATTTCGAGACCTAAGACATTTAATTTGGATATGTTATTTAAATAAATCGCATACTCATACACATTCGACAGAAGCTAATAATAAACAGAAACACATTTTAGTTTCATGAAACTCAATTACCATATACTATATAAACGATGGAAATGAAAACATTATGTTTAACTTTAATATCAAGAAGAACGTTATTATACCATTAAATAGTGACTTGTAAAGTACTCGGAGACTATCAACTGACCTGATTATGTCTCCAAAGGTTTGGCGTGTTTACAACAATATATTAAGTACAACCACTTGCCCCTCTCCCAGAAGGCAACATCTAAGATATTTAAATTTTAATGACTAGCTGGATATGAAAACATTAAACCAACACATAAGTATATAAATGATGATTTTATTTATAATGTATAATAACAGTTCAAACTTTCTATTTGATACATTTAATAAACAAAGTGACAACAAGAGATAAATAAAATACGCTATATAATACAACTCGACATCGATAAGAGCATGGTACATTGCAAAGTGTTTACACTTGTCTTTTGTATAGCCTGTCAGTTTTCAAACAGTATGTCTAAGGTTTAATAAGTATGAAAATATAAACGCAGAAATGTTATACATACCTTAACACAAGGGTAATTCTGGTTGAATCAAGTGCTCAGTTTTGTTTGAAAATGTTGTTGATATTTAGTACCTAAACGTTCCTATAATAAGTCTAGTTCTGCAAATGCATATCGTCTGCAATATCTCTCTTCCATTGTCACACTCAGTCTAAAGAGCGTCTGCGTACTATACACGAATACATGAAATTCAATAATGCGTGGGTTGTGGTCGTGAAACATGGTATTAAAAAAGTGAATTAGGCAAATAATAATTTTAAATACAGTTTTACATATTTTGAACACCAGACATAAATAACAGTTTATCATAAACTCAAAACTGTTAAACATTCTTCAGATCTTTTCAATACAATTGCATCAAGTTCCACATTTTTCAAATCCATTGTGTTTTACACTGTTAAAGAATACATTTACGTTGAATATCAACTCCTGATGTATGACATCTTTTTGTTGAGATGATCTAACAGAGTTGAAGATCCACGAAGTGCCAAGGATGAGTTACTGAGACTACAAGTGGGTGTCAAAGCCTTAAACCAGTCATCAGCATCCTCCTTCGTTCGAGCCACAAACTGGAATGACTTTTTGTTTGATGTTATAGTCTTGTTAACGTCTCTGTTTGACTCAATACCAATCGTGCTTAAATCGTCTCCGCTTATTGTTACTGTGCAATTTCTTAAACTTAGACACCCATACTGGCTGAAGCAATTCGAGTCTGTGTAGATCAGTGCGTGATGCTCATAAGTATTCCTAATCACTTTCATGTAGACTCTGATCCTATTTGTCTCCTCTCCATTTTGGAGAATAACGAATACGTTCCCGGTCTTGATATTTACTGTGGCACCCGATCTATCCCGTCGTCGTAACACCACTTTTGGATCAGCCATCGATATGGATTCAATTTTTGATTTTGAACTTGATATATTATCAGAATTGGATACTTCCTTATTTTATCTTTTGCAGATATACATAAACGTTTATATCACAATCTATACAGTCTTCAACTAATCTTCACTGATTAATTCAGGTAATTGTTATATGTAGTATCCTTGCGTTTTAAGAAACAACTAAAAGGAATGATTATATTCCAAAGAGAAATTGTTATATATGTGCTGAAACGACCTACGTTAATTATCATGATATCATATGTTATTTAGCTGACGAAACTAAATGTGCTAATATATTTATATATACGTCCGTGGGGAGTGTGTTTTAACGAAGCGTCTATATTTAATACATAAATGTATCATGGACATGGAAGAGGTAATAGTTTGAATGTTTTGCAGTCTTTGTTTTAGTTCCTGCTGATAAAGCAGCTACTAATGTAATTATTGTTTGACGCCTACATTACGTCAAGTTTTTATCTCTATATACCTGAGGATCTTCGCAATGATGAAAAAAGTGTCCCCTCACAAATAAACACATGCTTACAGTTTAACAACCAAACGGAAAACAATAATAAAAATAAATGTGGTTTCAGAGAAGAAGATTTTTTTAAGTTTTCCCTATGTAAGTCTAGGTAAAAGACGCAAAACCTATATATATACAATTTAGAAAAGCATTTTAATTTAACAAAAGAAAAACGCATCCAAACAGGAAACAATGATTTAAAAAAAATTAACACCAGTGGTGGGATTTGAACCATAAGCCCTAGGTTCCCAGTGTACAAGAAGTAATTTAAAGATTTTATATGGCGGCCATCTTAGATGTCGCGTTGACCTAATTTTAATAAATTTGAAAACCTTTCACATAAAGAAGACCCATGTGAAGTTATTCAAAATTGACCAAACTGTTTCCGAGAAGAAGAGTTTTTAAAGAATGTCCCTATATAACTCTATGTAAAACTGTTTCCCCCGGATTGTGGACAGATATGACCCCAGGGTCACCATTTAAACAAATTTGTAGAGACCATAAGCTGATACTACCTGCAATATTAGAGAGCTATGTGTCTCGTGGTTTCAGAGAAGAAGACTTTCAGTAGTGTTATTTATTACTGGTCCTTTGGGACAAACGAGTCCAATATAGGTGGCTTTGAAGTAGAATACCGCTAAAGCCGGTGTTAGGGGGCGTGAGAAGTGTTGCTTTTTTCATTACTGCTGATGAACAGAATCAATAAAACCGAGTATGCTGATTTATTCTCTTAATTGTGTTTGTTGTTCTCAAAGGATCACCTTTATCAGTATTTATTAACATTCACACAATCGTTCGTTTAGTGCAGTGTGGCGGCTGTAAAAAGTCTCGATCCCCGTGCTACTAATCAGTAGTGTTATTTTTTACTGGTCCTTTGGGACCAACGAGCCCAATATAGGTGGTTATGAAGTAGAATACCGCTTAAGCCGGTGCTAGGGGAGTGAGGAGTGTTGCTTCTTTCGTTACTTCTCATGAACAGACTCAATAAAACCGAGTCTGCTGCTTTATTCTCTTAATTGTGTTTGTTGTTATCAAAGGATCACCTTTATCAGTATTTTTTAAATTTTCCCGAAATAGGTCTATGTAAAAGTAGCAAACTCGTTATATAAAAACTTTAGAAAAAATAATTGCTATAAAAGAGATTTCATGTTGAATCTTTCACCAAATACCCAGGCAGATGTTACTGAAGCATTGGCAGAAGCCAGAGCAGTAAGAGAATAAACCATTAAGGGCACGACAAGAAAGATCATATACAAACATCAAACGTCACCGTCCCAATGGGCTTTAGGTAGGCGTCATCATAGTGTCCACAGCCTGTCCGGTCATCGTACAATTAAAGAGGAAAGCATAGTGGCGAACTGTAAAAGGGTCCACCACCAAGCATGCAGTACGTTGCAAAATGATAGGGTCATAACCTCTTTGATAAACTTTTTAATAAGTTTAACAAAGATAGTATGAAAGTGATCATGACCGAGAATCTTACGAAGTTTATAAATCACAATCACACATGCATATATTTCAGATTCACCCATTTTCGGCATACATGCATATGCACACTAATATTTTTGAATGCATGTTTTAAAGTCATGATACAACTATTAACTCAGTTGTTCTAAACTGTGTATAGATTGATATGACATAAGTGAATCTAATTTATAAAGTGTTGGTCAATATATAACATGGTGGGTAACGTATTTTACGTTTGCGACCTATTAATTATCCTACCCGGTCTGACCCGTGGTATCAGTCATATACTGGGGGTTAGCCAGGGTATGTTGTGATGCGGCTTCCGCGTAAATAGTCCCATCGTGATTACTGTTTTGTTTTGCTCCCTGACAAGAAATATGCTTTACAGGTGTTATTCATTAATAAATCGATGTTATTACACAACACTGGTCATGTATAAATAGTAAATGATAGTTTTTAAGCAAAATAATTGTATCCCTTATATGATACATATAACCGCATCACGCGTATAATTCGACATAAAAACGTAAGAAGAACAACATGGCGGCCATTATTTTGTTCATTTTCATTCAGAAATCAAATAAACTGGATGTAATAACATGGCCAGAACAATTATTGGATCTGTTAACATTTCTGCTAAAGAGTTGGGGCAATGGATGATGCATTACTTAGTTAGTAAGCTGAGACGGAGTTTCCAGGAAAAGTACTTTTGAGGATTCCTGATGAAGTTTTGCCCGGCGCATTCAATCCTTCATCAAGTTCATGACGTTGGAACTTGATGCGTTAAAGCTGAACGGTGGCGGCGGTGTTTATGTAAAACCCCAGAATGGTAAGTGTTGTATTTTATAACATGTATACATTAAAAATAATCCATTTTAAAAAATTGCCTTCAGGAAACGTCCTTCAAAAAGTGAGGATGTTTTTTTTTTAACTAGGCCTATCGGTGCGTAATGTCTAATGACACAATTAGTTAGACTCTTTTCACATACAAAAAATTACATCAAAGTGAACACTTTGTGAAAACAATATAAACTTGACAGGAATGACATGTCATGACCATGTACATGTACCCTGCCCTCTCTCTCAACCAACTTTCATTCAGTCTGTTGTCAGAGCTCACCATGTAGAATCTCCGATTATCTAGGACAAGTGAGTTAGATTGTAGCAAGTTACATGTAAATGTAAAGGGAATTTTAATTCAGACTTCAGTTAACAGTGAGTTCTAAAAATCATCTTTGAAATAAGTTATTTTCCATTGCCTAGATGTACAAACATTGGCAGTACTCCACCTAGGCTTGCGTTAACCATTCGCCAAATCACCATAGGCGAAAAGAAACCCCGAACTTTCGAATGAAAATCTTTAGAAATACATAGCAAATGCACCAGACTTCGGCAGTCTGGCGAATCCATATATAACAGGTGGTGAAAAAAGCGTTCCTCAACCGGGACTTGAACCCAGGGTCTCTGGTTTACAGTACCAGCGCTCTAACCACTGAGCTATCGAGGACATACGGTTAGGAATCTATATTTCACCATATACCTGTACCCGGTTACATACACCTCCACAGATTGAAATTCGTCCCTAATGGAGTTAACTCCAGGTCGGCTGTCAGACTTATTTTCATACTATTTCATGCTGACAGTCACGGTCCTCGATCCCGGACAAGCCCCAAATATAACAGGTGGTGAAAAAATCGTTCCTCAACCGGGACTCGGGTTTACCCTACCAGGGCTCTAACCACTGAGCTATCGAGGTCATACGGTTAGGAATCAATATTTCACCATATACATGTACCTGTACTCGGTTACACATAGTTTCGACCGATTTTGTCTAAAAATCTTGGAAAATCCCGAATTCTAATAAACGACGTCTTTGACAGATTATAAGCCAATATCCCGCTTGGTGTTGTTAGATAATTAGCGACAATCAATTTGGACAGATAAATAATTATCGCAGTGTTTATTGAAAACCGTTGTCAAATTGTGTGCGATAGGTGCCGCCCACTGTTCCGCCTCTCGCTGTCAATCAACTAGTTTGTGTCCCCACCTCACGCACACAATATTATCCATATATTTAATTGCATTATTGAGCCGGGTAAATATCAAATAATGTGGCGCCCTCTTATGGCCATAAAAGATGATCAAAACAGCAAGTGCACGAAGTGTGACACTGTTTGTTTAACGCATACTCTTATAACTTACTTTTGATGTGTACGCAAACGCGAGGTTTTAGCGCCTTCAATTAAAGTTACAAATATCTCGTCAAAAGTCTGGCTAAAGAAATTCTAATCTGGCTAAAGAAATTTTTAGGGCTAAAAGCTTTAAATTCCTAGCGCTAGCCTAGTCCAGATAAGACGCGTATCTGCGTAATGGTAATTACGAATATTTTTTCATCAAAAAATCTCTTATGGATGGCGGGTGGTGCATAGTTCTACCCAAAAAAAAGTGGATGGTCTGCCTTCACCACAAAAAAATCAACTGTCATATATAACCTTACATGTGTTGAAAAAGACTTAAAATATCATACATGACAAACAAACAAATCATCAAAAACTGGTGATGGGCAATTGGTTGAAATTTATAATCGATCATCGGTTACAATTGGTTGGATGTAACCGATCAATCTTGGTTATAATTGGCTAGTCAGCTTTCATAATCGATCGTCATAATCAAATGCCTAAGTATTCATAACTTTCACATGACATCATCAAAATAAATTGACCAATCAGTAATCAATAAAATAATACACCTCCACATTCTGGTAGGGGGTAAACTCGGTGTTTATCGTTGGTGCTCAACTGACTTTAGCCCTTTATAAAACTAGTTTATAGTGATAATTATATTAAAAGCTTTATTTTTTGTGTACATCTATATATCTTCTTTTGGTGTAGTCGATTTTAAAACAGCAATATGGATACATATATTTTAAATCATGGTCTAATGTTTTCATTTTTCATATAGAATTTGAGGATAAAGTCCGAGTAAACCCCTTTATTTTCACCTACTGAATATATCAACCTACCGGAAGTTGACCAGATGTGAAAATTATGAATTAAAACTGATGATCGGTTACAATCGATTAATCGGTACATCACTATCAAAAACATTAAAATAAAATAAACGAGTACAAAAACGCATTAAAAAATCGTCTTTAGGTATCGAGAGCCAAATACCTGCATACACACTTGACACTTCAGTAGAAAAATCGAATGCATCCAATCATACTCAATACTTACTGAGTGATGTTAGGTAATGAATGACAATCAAGTACCTCCAGCAATTGGCCAAAAAAAAAAAGTTTGTTTCCGCTATTCTCAGCACTTGTCACCTAACCCTTTTTTTCAATTGGGAACTTTTGTCTCAAAATTGGGGAAAATATATGTTTTGGCATGGGGAATATAGCCCAATCGTGAATGGCTTTAACAACAGCCCCAAAAATGCATTATTTGGTGGGGTTTTTACTTATTAAAGTGGTTTTGTTGAACTGTGCCTTTAAAACTTGATGACTTACAGGTTTATTTTTTTATTTTCTATAGTCAATAAAATGACACATCACTATGAAAAGTGCAATTTAGAACTAAGGTTACTGTTCTATATTTTTTATGTAGAAAAAAATAATGGGGATTATACTGCAAGTTTTTAAATCAAGAATGCCATGTGTCTCTTTAAACTAAAGTAACATACAAATGTGGTAGGGTGTAAACTAGGGGTAGAATTTAACTTTTTTAGGCACTCGCAAACTTTTGCCAGTGCATACAATTTCAATTTACCAAATTGGAAATCTTCATGTTCCCGGTGCTATTTTTGCGAAATAAAAGCTCGTTTTTTCGGCCATGTTAGCAGCCAACAACCATTTGCTTGCCTCGTCTATCAAAATGTGTAAGGAGATATTGCTGCACTCAGGAAATGCATTGAACTGAATTGAATGTTATTTAACGGCTCATCATCACAGTATATGTTATTTAGAGCCGCCCCAGAGAGAGGGGAAGGATACATAGGAATCCGGGAGCCGTGCTCTACTCTTATTATCGAATAGATTCCTACGGTGCTTTAACGCGCTCGGTGGATAGACCGATACACGGTTTACGTCCCCATCCGACTGACGAGGCTATGACATCAAAAGGATGGCACGTCACATTCACAGTACCATGGAATAACACACCTCCTATTGAGTTAAGGGAGTAGATGCATTATTTTCAAACAAGGTTTAATTTGAAGGGCTCTCAAAAAGTTGAAAAAAAAGTTGAAAGAATTACCAAATGCCATGAAAAATAAAGGAAATATGACCTACTGGAAATTTGCAAAGAAACATAAATGGAAGCGGCCATCTTGGAACGATTTGGAATGTATAGTGACAAAAGGGCTTTTAAAGCAAAGAAAATCACTGCGAATACAAAATAAGCGTACACTTTATAAAGCGCGATAATGTCATCATTCCAAGATGGCTGCCTCCATTTCTGTTCTTTGCAAATTTTCAGTACGTCATATATATTTCCATTATTTTTCATGGCATAATTCTTTCAGCTTTTTTCAAGTTTTTCACAGCCCTTTTAAATAAATCGTGTTTGAAAATAGAGCATCATGCCAACCCTTTTAATGAATAACTAAGAATTGAACCCTCGAATGAGATGCCAAGTGACATAGAAAATTAATTGTTTACCTCATTTGCATGAAATCAAAATTGTTAGTTTTCTTCAAAATTACAAATCATCCATCTTACACTCTAAAAAAAATGTTTGGCCAACCATACCGCCACCCCACATTTTTAGCTTGACTTCTTGAAAAAAAAGCAAATGTGTGTGTAATGTACAGATATGTGTGAGCCAAGAAACGCAGAAGTTTTTGTTCTGCGCGTATTAAAAAAAGTAAACAAATGTGAGAAAAACACAAAATATTTATTTCAGTGCGAAGCGAAACAAAAATATATAGCGTTTAAACTTTTGCCAATCGCCATATTCAGAATGCATGGTTCTATTGTCAAACTGTTCCGTGTTGTCTTGTCTTTGAATTAAAATGTTCATGTCACTAGCCAGAATTCTTATTTATACTCCATGAAAACCCGTACATTTTCCTTCAGCCAGCCTATATAAAATTTAAAAAATCACTAGCCCGAATGACAGTTTACTAGCCCCGGGCTTGGGGCTTATGGGTTAATTCGAAGACTGCTTGTCACTGGTATGTAGAATATGTTTATTTACTATTTTAACATATTCGGAAAAAATCTATGCTTGACAAAGCAAGCATTTTAAATTATAGAAAGGTTTGAGGTTTATGTTTACCTCAGTTTAACCGTGTTGAAATAATGTATAATTAATAAGTATGCAATCTTGTCCGTGTATTTATGTCCGTTCAGTTAATACGAAAACATATCGTCAGGTAAAAGCGTAAAGCCGTTCTCGGGTGGAAAATGTATGAATATCGTTCGCAGCGTAAATAAAATTATGAGTTATCTTTCCATGAATAAAGACGTTGTTTTTTTTGAGTCAATTGTTTGTTTGTGTTGCAAAGTAAAAAAGAAAACACAAACATACGCAAACACAAAATTTGACAATTTAGTTGAAACCATAAACTTTAGAACAATTCTGAGTAACAAAAGCAAAAAAGCAATATGTAAACAAATGAAGGGTAATAACATATTGATCAGAAAAAAAATTATTGGAGTAAAAAAATAAATTATAATAATTATATATATAAAAAATGGTAACAAAAAAAATAATATTAAAATTCTTATCTTAGAGCTCTCTGGTATTTATATTTGGGTATTTATGTATGCTACCTAAAAGTGTGTAAATAAAAACTGTTTTTTCTTTAATGTTTACTAAACACAAAATTATGCCTGCTAATGGCACCTTGTAATTAAATAAAATACAGTCACCTGTTCTATTTGTTGCTTAAAACTAGTAGTTCATAATGTACACAGAGCCTGTGTCTTACATGTCAGAACTGATTATGAAATCAAATCTTGCCTTGTCACTTGAATGCTTGCTTATCTCTGGTATAGATTATGTTATGTAATCCCATCCCATCACAGGGTGATTGATGGACATAAATCAAGTAATTTTTCAGAAATGTCATTTGCACACCCCACAGTTAATTTAAAAGGGTGGACGTCAGGATTTTTTTTAGAACTCAATATCAACAAATTTAAAAATGTTACAGACAATAATAAAAATGTAAAAAAAAAAAGGAAAGTTGAATTCACTATATATCCTAGATATTTTCATGAAATCGTAAATTGGGTTTAGTAAACCATGGTGTATATTATAAGGCTAGATTTATATGGCTTCATGTTACTGTGCAGAATGGATTTCATGGTAAATAAAATCATGACCTAATTTAATTACGCTTTGATACTCTAAACTATAGGATCTGACCACTCCCTTGTACACGTAGGTCACGTCAGATCGACCGTTCATCTAATCAATATTCATGATAAGATCAACTAAATTCAACCAATGAAATCGTGTGTTTCATATGCACCTCAGATGACGTTGGAGTGAACTGAACAAACGAAAATCCACTGTCATACATGTAGATCTACATGTATATCCAAATAAAGATAACGTCTTCATGTGTTGCTGTGGATAAGCCCCATTGCGCGATGAATTCAAAGAAATGCACTTAATGGCACGTTTTATATCAAGATACAAAGAAAATCATGGGCGCTGCCATGTGTGTTTTGAAAATATATATTCCACCGACTGATGACCCGCGGTGTCATTTTAGTGTGGGTTCAATCCCACGAATCGGAAATTTTTTTTGTACCTCTTAAATTCTGTCAACAATCTTTTTTTCAGTAAATATTCAATAATGGTTGGTGTATTATGTTTGTCAACGCAATTGACATGTCGCCAGTACTTAGATATCTCCGCCCCTTTGTTGATGCCGGAGTATATTGACTATAGTTTATATAACATAGTTGCACGTGCTTTATATACATGCTGTTGTCTGTCGGAGGTTTCATTCTGGTTTGATTGGTTGAAATGGATAAATGATTGACACCTGGCGACATGTTAATTATTTTGTGTTTATAAGCTAAGTTATTGTCTCTTTCAATACCGAGCATAGTCTGACTGCTCCACAGCGTTCTATACTGAACAGTTTTGTAGGCTGACATCTGATTGGCTAATCGTAAGTTCAATCTGACGTGACCTCCAATGGAGAGATCTTAGATCCTTGTAATGTAGAGTATCGTAGCGCGATAAAAAGTCTGATTTTAATGAGATTGGGGTAAATAAGATCGAGTCAGTTTGAGGCTCATTCATTACATTTTGACCAATAGCAAATACCATTTATAACTTGTCAGTTTCACGTTTTATTCTCATTCAATGTTACAAAATGCTTTTTACATTTATTTCAGTAATTTTGTCATTGCCAAGTGCATGTTTCCAAATATTTGAGCCAAAGCACAAGCAGAAACTACAATCATCACTTAATTTAATCCGCTGTAATTAACTGGGATTTTAACCAATGCGCTGTAATTTTACTGGGATTTTTCATTTATTTTATAAACTTGGGTTTACAAAAAACTTTGGGCCATTTATTTTTTTATCAGATCCAATGATGACCACGTAATCTTTATTATACTACTGTATATTAAATTATAAGGAGATATACAACTTGAATAAAATCGCAAGTAGTAATTATTACTATTTTTATAAGCAAATTGAAATTGTTTAAAATTGAATTGAATTGGAGTTTAATGGAATTCCAACTCAAAAAAGGTTATATGGCGCCAACAAGAATGAACATTCCAGACTCCCTCTCCATTTACATCTAGATAAACATGTGTATATATATATATATATATAAAGGCGATCAATGAAAATGCAGCAGTAGATTAAAATGGGTATTAAATTGTATTGCTATGAAGGATATTAATTATAAATTGCAAAAACTGACTTTCTCAAAATTTCTGGTTGTTAAATTTAAGACACAAGGTAGAAAACAAAAGTCACACATTTTAATAATGAATTCATAAGAACGGAAAAACGGTTGGACATAACCCGGTATTAAAATGTGTGGCTTTTTTTTGCCTGTGTGATTTCAAGATTTCAATTTTTTTTTTTTAATGTTCCCCTTTAAAATTGATACTAAGCTGTAAACTGTAACTCCTAATATATAGCACTGATGAGTTAATTTTCTTTAGGAAGTATGGGATTGGAAGCATTTAAACGGGGCATACGGTTAATCGTCAACATTTTAGAGCTGCTGCTACATGTACATGTCCAGTCTTTGAATTAATTTATGGCACTAGCCCGAATTTTTATATACTCAATGAAAACCCATACATTTTTCAGTAGCCCGAATGACAGTTTACTAGCCCCGGGCTTTGGGCTAGTGGGTCAAGTCGAAGACTGACATGTAAGTAGTGGAGCGTCCTTGGTTGAGTGGGTAGTTTCTTGACTTGAAATCATTTGCCCCTCACTGCTGTGGGTCGATCCCTCATGGGCCTAGGAATCTTTATGTGAGGAAGATATCCTGCCGGCTTGCGGAACATCATTGGTTCTACTCCGGTGCCCGTAATCGGAGGGGCACCTTTGGTCTTCCTCCACCAATGAAAGCTGGAAAAGTCGCCATATGACCAAAGCTGTTAAACTCCAGTTCAATTAATGTATTAAATTGGAAGCCTAAAAACTAGGGGGTTAGGTACAGGCACACACACACTATCGCAGAATAAGAATAATTGTATAAATTAAATATTTCTTCCATCTCTTTCAGAGACAAAGGCATTATCGTGTGATTGCTGTTCTGTCTGGACTTGTCAAGTTATTAGAGGACATAGGATAGCCTCAAGTTCAACGCAGATTTTCTTCTGAAGCATGCAGGCGGAACCGGTCCAGGAACACCTAATAAAATAGCATTGCCTGAGGCTGTAAGCACTTCAACAGAGTTAACGTTTTTATTTAAAAAAGGAACTAAGCATAAAAACCCGTCTGATAGCATTTAAAGTGTTCAAACATATGGTTCAAAGTACGGTTCAAAGTTGACCAGCCAAATAAGCAAGAAAGTCAAACAAAAAAGTCTCTGATCTGAAACGGCTGAGACAAATATTGGAGTTATTATATAATATGTATAGTCTAAATTTTAATCGGCATGTACCCTCATATATGCATTCACAATTCACATGCCAGCTACTTATAATTCAGATATTATTATGGATAACTGGAACCCTGGAAATAACGGCGACTTGAACATTCGCTTTGAAGTGCGGTGAAGGCAAAGTCAGTTGATAAAGGATGACTACTTTGCTCAAATCACCCAGTAAATTGAGGCCTGAATTGGAACGAGATTCTTCACATAGAAACCATAATGGATTAGTTAAAACTGCAATATAACGAAGAAAACGTGATTGAAATTCATTGTTCTAGATGTAGAGTAGTAGAGTGATGAGAATCCGGAGTTCTGTTGCAGCAATGAAAATGGATGCTTAATTCTGAAACGAAACCCTTCTTACAATAATCGGGCTCGTATTGGACTTTATGGACCATGTTATTACCAAGTTTATTAACTATGGTAACTTTGGAGGCAAATATATTTTTTTACGAATAAGTCGATTCAAAGTATTCAAGAGGAAAAACACACCTCCGTCGGAGTGAAAGAATTTCAAAAAACAAACCGACCAATTAACTTCCATCTGTTGCATGCATGTTGTTTACTTGTGACTGACTATTTTGAACCAAATTTGTGTATAGTTATATTTCATAAATTCTATAAATAAATTGTAGGAAAATTGGTAATTCGGGCTTGCATCATGGTAAGATTTTTTTTGTCGGCATCACAAGCACTTCCATTAGTATCTCAACCAAACTTGGTCAGTTTTAATATAATTGAAAGCTTAGTCACATTTTAAAACCACCTTTAGGAGTGAGATTTGGCCTTTTAATATGATTTAGGAGACAAAATTACGGATATGTTTTTCTGTTTTATTTAGTTGTATTTTATAAACCTTACATGTACATGATGTAAGTTAAAAGTTGGTGCTTTTTAACACTCCCCAAGTTCATGATTTTACGATGTCGTTCGTTGACTTTTTCTTCGAAAAAGAAAGCTATACAGTGTTATTTTTATGCCTAATTTGGGCCGTTATTCCGCCCCATTCACAATGCCAAAAATATACTTTTTTCACAATTATGTCCAAAAAATTCACACTCTGAAAAAAAAAAGAAAAAGGAGTAAGGATACTAGTCTTAATATAAGCTGGTGTCAAAACTAGTCTGTATTTACCAAAAACAAAACTTAAAACCAAGGGATATTTAAATGTTAAAATAAAAGTGAAAAAAGTTTCTTTTTCTTTTGTTATAATACCGTATTGTTTCTAATTAGCGCCCCCACCTAACTTTAAAAAAAAGAATCTTACCTTGGGTGTAAAAGTGGTTAATATCCAAGAAAAGTGGTTAAAATGTAAGAAACAATATACACACACTTATGAATTTAATTCCATATTTCAGTAACACAACATTTTTTAGCATTATATAAGGAAATTAAAATGTGTACTGGCTTACGAAAAGCGTTCTAATAAGCGCCCCCTTTCAGAGAATGTCACGCCCCCGGGGGCGCTAATAAGAAACAATACGGTATTTCACAATTTCTAGAAAAATGCCGCTATTTTTCACAATGGCACAGGCACAGGCTGCATTGACAAAACACATAAAAAAAACACTGCTATAATTGTCATCACTTTGTCTTGATCGTCGTCTGCGTCGGTTAAAGCAGTATGTAAGCTTGTATCTCCAAAACTACTTTACATAATGGATTGAAACTTTATACATGTATTAGATGTCGTAAGACGACATCATAGAGACAGGTTCTATAACTCATGCTTTTATTTTAATGTTATGGCCCCTTTTATCAGTTTATACTTGGACAATTTGGTTAAAGTTTTGTATGTAAGCTTTTATCTCGAAAACTATTTTACATAATTTTTTGAAACAAGTACACTGTATTCGGCATCATTAGACAACATCATAGAGCCAGGGTCTATACCTCTTGCTTTTATTTTAACAAAAGTATGGCCCCTTTTATACTTACATGTACACACAATTGGTACAAGTTTTGTTATAAGCTTGTCAACTTAGTCTTTTAAATTAAATGTTTTCATTATATCCTAAAATCCCCTGAAAAAATTCAATGACACCACATTTTCATTTGAAGAACTCAGAAACAAGTGCCATAATTCTGTTCGGCAATTAAGTAGAATTATGCCTTTCAACTGAGTTTCCCAATCATGCCAATAAATAAAGCCTCGAAAGTTGAGTGTCTGCACAGACGGGCGGTGCTCCTTGTTTCAGTCTGAGCTAAGGTAGATTAATGAAGAAATTGAACTCCAAATTGTATTTAATGATATGAAAGCAGATTTAAAGTCCATAAGTAAAGCATAATATATTGAACATAAATAACAGTGCGATTCATACATTAAAGTAAAAAAAATATCTTAAAGGAACATAGTGCAATCTATAACTATTTTCGTTATTCAATGAATTGTTGGACATGTGGGATTTGTGTCATTCTAGCACATGTTAGGCCGTTTATGAGTCTATTTTTGAAAAAAATAGTTTTTTTAAGGCTTTTGGTAGCGCCAGCCCGATCTCAGCAAAAAACTTCTGTCCATCGGACATGGCGGAAAATACCCCTTAGTCAGCCCAAGTGTCAGGCCATTTTTATAATCTAAAAACATAAAATAACGTTTTATTGCTTGTAATTTAAAGCCGTATTTATTGATAAAGTGTTCTCCCTTGATTAAAATTGGTCATTTGAATTTACAATTATTTTTTTTGGACGATTTAAATACGCAATTTGAACCAATCGCATTTCAGCTTTCATATTGACAGGAGAGGTCATTCGAATTTGTCACATTGAACTGAAGAAAAAATATCACTTTCAATATTAAGTTTGAACATTTGATTTCCTTTTCATATTCTTATTTTTCTATGAATTATTGCACATGTATAATCTTTTTCTGCCTTTAGTTCATTAATAACAAGTCAGTTAGTCTATATGCCATCAGAAAACTTTACTGTAAAATTAAAAGAGAACTAACGTTTATTCGTAAATGCAAGCTGCTAAATAACACTGTGAATGCACACCTATTTTTGGATGGTTTATTTTGTGGGACCCAGTATGTTTTTTGATGTGCTTTACGGCGCGATCCTAAAAAACAAAATGTACATAAAATAGCAAAGTAAATCAACCTTTTTTTAAGGATGGCCTTGTCTGTGTTCAATTGACCAAGCATTTTATGGCGTTTTATCTTAACTTTTAACCGAATGTCATGTGGACTTGAAAATGTTTTCGCGTAGACTGGCAGACCGCCCCATTATTCCTGGGTAGAACCAGTACTGTATACATCCTGCCATTTAGAACCAGTACTGTATACCTCCTGCCATTTAGAACCATTACTGTATACCTCCTGCCATTTAGAACCAGTACTGTATACCTCCTGCCATTTAGATTAGAACCAGTGCTGTATACCTCCTGTCAATTAGAACCAGTACTGTATACCTCCTGCCATTTAGAACCAGTACTGTATACCTCCTGCCATTTAGAACCAGTACTGTTTACCTCCTGCCATTTAGAACCAGTACTGTATACCTCTAGAACCAGTACTGTATACCTCCTGCCATTTGTAAGAAATCTCCACTTTAAAGCGGCTGTAGCATGCTCAGTAGTAAATCAAGAATATTAATTTAATATGAGGAAGCTGGACTATATAAATATGTTTATTCTTTAACAAACACAGTGTCACATGCAGCGGAGTAGGACTCGTATCACTGCGTGTGGAAATGTGGCTGCATCGCAAATGGAGTGTCTACTATAGAATTTGCAGCAACTCTGCAGTTAAGAAGGTTCTAGGCCCATTCTCCATATTTTATCTTGATGTAAATGGAGGACGAGCCTGGCATGTTCATTCCTGTTAGGCATCATATTAACCTTAAAGGTTTTCACGTGATGGTGCGCCTTAAAACCCAATTCAATTCAATTAATATTATTGTTTCAAATACTGGGACTAGATTAGTTTTTAAACAATGATTTTCATATATATTCCAAAAGTGTAGACGACACATACCACTGCATGTACATGTTTAAAAATCAAGATTGCCGTTTGTCCCTTTAAGATACATGCTGTTTCAGAAAAATAATATAGTAACACATTTAGCTTATATTAACATTAATAATGGATACAAATAAAATCATGTTCAGTGGATTATTTGTTTGTAGTTTTTTTAATTACTAGTACAATACTACATATACATGTATTTATTATTGTGAAAATGAGTTTTAATGTCATGTTCAATGAGTCAGTATCGAATCATCCAACCAGTTGCCCAGGATCCCCGTGATATTGACACGTCTGTTTATGGGGGCCGTATAGGTTTCACTTTGTTGTGTCGATCAATGTTTTCACACTTGCATTTTATAAAAGCTTGTTTCTCAGACACTGCATTGCACAATTCAATGAACTTTAACATGTTTTCTGCAACTCAATTTGACTTGGTTGTGCCACCATTTGGTACTCTTAAGCTAATTGTGTTGTATATGAATATATATATCATGTACATGTATAAGCAGATACACATGGTATTGGAATGAAACTTGCACATATATTTTGTATCATATAACCTACATTGTATTTTTGGCAACGTTATCCCACTTTTTACACTGGCAAACTGTGTGAAAATGTAGTTTTAAACTGATACTTGACACGTCGCAGAATGGCATGAAACTTCATACAGTACAGCTCACGCGGACCCCACACTTTACTCTACCGCGCCGAGTGAGAAATTTACAAATCGCGTACTTAAAGTTACACTGAGCTTTGATGATAAAACTGAGATTTGATGATAAAACTACTCGGAGTGGGAGTACGTGAAAAGCTCTCGGCGTACTTAAGCCACGATATTTGCGCCAGGGCTGTCTTTCTACCATGGGGGAAAGGGGTCGGGTCCCTCAGAGGGGGGAATTTTCGCGTCAATTTCAGTAAAAGTGGGAATTTTGCATGGAAGTTCAAACATCCATTACACATTATGATATCATCATTATAAAACGAAATCATGCTGATTAAATAGATATATAACACTAAATAGACAAATAAAGCAAGGACTTAAGCATACAATAACACAATTTTATTGTTGTTTATGCCAACCAATATACATTTAACAATAAATGGGTTCAAAACAGACTTGAAAAATATATATGTTGACTAGCTGTAAGAGTTAGACTATGTTCAAAAAGTACCAATGACAGTTATGTCATTTACTTTGTTCTACTTTCTTCAACACAAGCACAATTAACACTTAGTTCTCTTAAAATTTTAGCCTTCTGTCTTTCAGTTTATTTATATATATATATTATTATTTTTTAATTTATTTTTTTTTCTTTCAAGGGGGGAATTTTGACACTGAGGTGGGGGAAAAAAAGATACTTTTCAGGTGGGGGACTGGGGCCAAATAACGGCCCCAAAAACAGCCAAAAGACAGACCTGTTTGCGCAGACAAAAATCGGGGGTTTGTCGAGTCGAAACTGCACAGATAAAAGGGTGCAACTTTTTCTAATTGCAGTCAATAACTTTAGAAAAAATCGAAGCAAAGACAATTTTACTTTTGTTTTTTGAAAAGAGGATGTGGAAAAATTTGAATGCACCGGATTATGTATACTGGGTCACGATAATTATATGGAGGTTCATATTACCGGTTCCGGGCGAATAAACATAAAATCAATTTGTTATTATTAACTGGAAATTATAGTTATATTTTTAATTAATCGTTTTCTAAACACTATTCTGCTGTTATTGTTAATACATTGATGATACATTTAGTCAGAAATGATCAGACAAAATTGTAAACAATTCTGGGTCATAAACCGGTTGTTAGTGCCACCTTGTTAAAGGTATATATATATATATATATATATATATATATATATATACGGCCAAGGATTATGGGTATTTTTGTCGGTTAAAGAACCTTGACTTTTGGACAACAGAAACAAACAAAACTTGTGATTAAATGCATTAAAAGTTTGAAACACAAATTTGTTTTCGAAATTTATTCATTGCATTTATCAGTTGTGTCAATTTTGCACAGAAAATATACACTCGGCGTCTCATTGTTTGTAGCGATGGATTGGTTTTTTAAGCGCGCTGTCGGACAAGATAAAAAGATGTCGGAAAATTCAGATTTTTTTTTATTCGCAGTAATAAATCACCAGTGTCCACTCTAGGTTAATTGGATTCTATTCGGAGTAATTCTGAGTGTTAGATCACTCCGAGCGATTCGACAATGGGGTACTTTCGCCATGTGGATTCGCCGAGTCCAAGCACCGACTTCGCGTAGATCGCGCGGCACTCGATAGCACCAAACTCGGCGTATTGGTTTCACGTGAGCTATACTGTACATGTATTCGGGATTAAACAATACACACAAGTAAAACTCTGCAACTTATTTTGAAAAGATTGTGCCCCTTTATTTTACTTTAATTGTCAAATAGTGTTAAAATATGTACAGAAGCTGATATCTGTTTAACCACTTGGCAAAATGGAATGAAACTTCACTTTTGTATAATTTGGTATCAATAGCCTACCATGCCTCTTGCACAAGTTCCTTTAGTCTGCAACTCATTTTCGCAAAGTTGTGATCCATATATAATTGCAATGACGAATTGTGCTAAAAATGTGTATGACCAAGTAAATGAGTTGACAGAATGAATTAAAACTTCTTACATCTACAGTCTTCAAATTAACCCACTAGCCCGAAGCCCGGGGCTAGTAAACTGTCATTCAGACTAGTGAAAATTCGGAAATTAATGTAGTCGGGCTAAATAAAAATTCAAGTCTTCAGTGAGTATATAAGAATTTGGGCTAATGACTTTGAAAATTTAAATCGAAGACTGCATCTATACATGTATGTGTACATAGGCATTACTTTCAAGATACATGTTATATAGAAATTAAAACGGTATTTGCCAGTGGTATTCATCATGTAGTGATAGTTCTACGGGTTATAATATCTTGCGAAAGATACCCTTCCTTTGCCACTTAACGGGACTTATTCTACGTAAAGAAGTCTATCCTCTGTTAAGAACCATAAAAAACATTTTAATGTGATTTGACCCCACTCTCTGGTGTGTCTCTAAATAACATAGATAATGTTATACAAATAAATTAATTTCATTGACCCTAATACTTAACTAAATGGCCTTCTCAATCATAAAGGTATGAACTCTCTTATGTGTGATGTTTTTTAACCATCTGATCAGGACGGTGTCTACTTCTAGTCGTGAGCTTTATAGTGCTATAACACTGGAACTCCATACCGTAGAAAATTACATGATGCCCCATCCAGTCACATTATACCAACACGGGGCTGACCAGTCCTAGACATTCTCTCTCTTACCGCTGCGGGTTTGAATCCCACTGGGAACTCGACATATAAGTGAGGAAGTGTCGATTCTTACTGATGGCGTGAGGTGTACAGTACTGGTTCCACCCAGGAAAAGTGGGTGGTCTGCCTTCACCACACAAAAATTGACCGTCATAAATAACCTTACGTGTTGAAAATGACGTAAAACACCATACAAACAAAAAACAACAACTGGAAATTTTCTTTATATGCAGAGCATCAAGCAAAGGAGCTACTATCATTTTTATAAAGTATTCAATATAACTAGGCCTGGATTGAACGCACGACATCCGGTGTGCACACCTTTGCTGCTGTCGATCTAGAATCGAGACTGCTAACTTGTCATTTAAAAAAGGATTCACATTTGAAATGCACTGCAGTGAATCAAATCAAACCCCAAATTTGAAATATTTTGTCCTAGTCCACTATTGTGCCCATCTTGTGGATTTCTTACTATAAACATTTGAATTAAATGCACCATAATTGGTGATCCATCATGGCTGAGTGGACAGCATTGTGGACCAAGTATCTTTGAACAAATTCTTATCGTAGGTCGATGGTAGTATCATTTATTTGACGTCTTTGGTGCTTTTTTTTTTTTTTACATAAGGACGTTTATAGATGCACCCTAACGTTAGACGGAGGATGGCACATATCAAAAATCCACTTGCCGTTCGTAGACGTGTATTTTATGCACTACCAAAGACGTCAAATAAATGAGACTAGTACATGTAACAAAGAAACGAATCTTCGCTCGTTAAAAAACAGTTTATGGCAAAATAATATAACTAGTGAGTTCATAAATAGGCACCGAAAGCGGTGGTAAATATATTTAAATTGTCAAGCAAAAATTCTTTCTCAAATATGGCTAAAAGACGCAATAATAAGTACATGTCTATTCAAAATTTTGAATTACAGAGATGTTGAGATTTTATTTTATTTTCAGTAGGTGATAAAATTTGTGTTACTCGGTTTTTATCCTTAGGTTCAATAGCAAAATAAAAATCTTTGGCAGAGTAAAAAGACGATAATTTTCAAGATTTTGATCTTAACAGATACATATATTGAATCAGTTTGCATGAATGTGTATGAAATAGGCAGGGTTTTAAAAGAATCACACTGTAGATACCCACATTTTAACAGTAAACTTGGTTGAACATCAAGGATAAAGACCAAGTGTATCACCTACCAGAATGTATAGGTTATGTCTTATTCCTGGTCACTGATTGGTCTGTTTTTTTGATGATGCTCTATCAAAATTATGAATTCGATAAAATACTCGAGACCAACAGGTGCGTGCTCAATCGCAACATCTCGATCACTTATCGTCGTGGGACGAGTGACTTCCCTTGAAAGTAGTTCCTCAAATGAGTTGTTTCCCTTAAATTGGCTCAGCTAACGGAATTAACATACGATAACGTGATGATTAAAGGTTAATACATTTCGGAGCAGTGTCTCAGTGACAATAAACCTCGTAAACTGATAATGGTCCGATGTTTTAGCCCAAGGACCAGTATCTTACTTCTCGACTATTATCACTGAAAGGCACTGCTCAGCCAGGGATTAACCTTTTTATTATATGGCTTTCTAAATATAAGCTAAATTCAATATTGGTTTATGATGAACTTATAAAAACCTTTTTGAGTTTTCGCGATATTAATCATAATCCGCCTCTTTGTGGGCATTGTTTATATGGTTTAAGATTTCAAAAGTTAATATTCTTGTTTAAAAGAAAAAACAATACCCCTACCATAATAATCGTTGAAACGATATAACAAAATAAGTCATGGTTTGAACATTTTAAGAATGTTCGTGTTGAGAGAGTCCTCTCGAGTACGGCGAGTAAAATCTACAGATGAAAGCTGAACAACTTTTAGCAGAATGAACATTATCAAAAAGTAAACACGGTATTTGGGATTGAAAATAACATAAATTAGAAAATGCGTCGTATTTATTGAAATCGGTCAACATTTTTTAAAGTTATAGACTGTTAACATTATTAATTTTGGCATTGTTACCCCTTCATTAGCATTAAACCTTCTTTTTAGATACCTGTCATTCACGTTGCACTTGGGTGCACAAAGTTGATAAAGAGTTGATGCATACTAACAGTCCCAATCCTAGGTTAATTCCATACTATAAATCAAGTATGAAGGACATCACAAGCTATATTAAGACACATATCTAAATAAGGTGCTCTTGTAACAACTGCACCCCATACTAACGAATAGTTGCATGGTTAGTTAGTACAGTGGGTCTGGCTATTCCATTTTTCATCGTCGATTCTATTTTGAATATTGACACAAAAAACTGTTCATGCAAATGCATAATGGTGTTAAATTTAATGTACAAAATTCCCCTATTGCGATTTATGTGGGTGGGGTAATCCAGGTTTTAAAATCCCTAATATATATATATATATTGCTATTAAAAGCCGTCGAAATAGACATATATTAAATTTTGTTTTGCGATTATTATAACTTACTTTTAATTAATGTCTTTATACGTAATACATAATCTAAATGTTTAATCATAATAAGTATTGAAATAGCGCATACACCTAAAAAAATATTAAATTAAATGTTGTTGCAACCGCGCATTTTTAGGATTGTTTTGGACTGTTTG
>JAWPHD010012599.1:0-74663 GCA_037043455.1 Cyrtodaria siliqua
TTACTGATACTTGTATTACATATTACTGATACTGGTATTATATATTACTGATACTGGTATATGTTACTGATACTGGTATTACATATAACTGATACTGGTATTATATATTACTGATATTGGTATATATTACCGATACTGTTATATATTACCGATACTGGTATATGTTACTGATACTGGTATATATTACTGATACTGGTATTATATATTACTGATACTGGTATATATTACCTATACTGGTATTATATATTACTGATACTGGTATATATTACTGATACTCGAATCATAAATTACTGATACTGGTATTACATATTACTGATACTGGTATTATATATTACTGATACTGGTATATATTACTGATACTGGTATTACATATTACTGTTACTGGTATTATATATTACTGATACTGGTATATATTACTGATACTGGTATTACATATTACTGATACTGGTATTATATATTACTGATACTGATATTACATATTACTGATACTTGTATTATATATTACTGATACTGATATATATTGCTGATACTGGTATTACATATTACTGATACTTGTATTATATATTAGTGATACTGGTATATATTACTGATACTGGTATAACATATTACTGATACTGGTATTATATATTACCGATACTGTTATATATTACCGATACTGGTATGTATTACTGATACTGGTATATATTACTGATACTGGTATATAATACTGATACTGGTATTATATACTACTGATACTGATACATATTACTGAAAATGGTATATATTACTGATACTGGTATATAATACTTATACTGGTATTATATATGACCGTTACTGGTATATATTACTGATAAAGGTATATATTACTGATAATGATATGTGTTACTGATACTTGTATATATTGCTGATAATGGTATATGTTACTGATACTGGTATATATTACTGATATTTTACTGATACTGGTATATATTACTGATACTGAGAGAGAGAGAGAGAGGATACGCATGAATCCAATACTAATGAAGAGATTCCTATGAGTTTTTTATTTACTCTACGGATAGATTCCGACACTCGGAACTCTACGGATAGATTCCGATACTCGGAACTCTACGGATAGATTCCGATACACGGAACTCTACGGATAGATTCCGATACACGGAACTCTATGGATAGATTCCGGTACACGGAACACTACGGATATTTTTCTATTCCTGGAACACTACGGATAGATTCCGATCGATACTCGGAACTCTACGGATAGATTCCGGTACACGGAACACTACTGATAGATTTCGATATACGGAACTCTACGGATAGATTCCAATACACGGAACTTTACGGATATATTCCGATATACGGAACTCTACGGATAGATTTCGGTACACGCAACACTACGGATATTTTTCTATTCCCGGAACTCTACGGATAGATTCCGATCGATACTCGGAACTCTACTGATAGATTCCGGTACACGGAACACTACGGATAGATTTCGATATTCGGAACTTTACTGATAGATTCCGATACACGGAATGCCCAAATAACGCGACTGAGGCAAAATGGCTTGCCTAAGAACACACCGACAAACTCAGTGGTGCCGTTGACACTTGAGCCCGGGTACTCCGGATTATTACGGATAGTAACGAATCCAAGTACAGTATCCATCACAACCTTAGTAGAGTTGTTTAATGGTTCATTAACACATTGTTTTGGATTTTAATGCTGCCCCTAGAGAGAAAGATATGTATAAAGAGGAATCCGGAATAAAAATAATCTTAAATGAATACACAGCAACCTTGTATTGAATTGAATTTTATAGTCGCACCAATAGCCAAGGTAATATGGCGACTTTCCAGCTTCCATTGATGGAGGAAGACACCGTGTACCCACTGTGGGCAATGTTTGTGCACGGGCGGGCACCCAAGTAGAACCACCGATGTTCCGCAAGTCAGCTGGATAGCTTCCTCACATAAAGTTCCTGGTCCTACGAGGGCTCGAACCCACAGCTGTGAGGGCAAGTGACTTCAAGCAATCTTGAAGTGGTTATCAAGCATTGCAATTAGCACCTCGATTTATTTCATATTTTACTTTCAGTATGTTTAGATGTGACGGGCTACATCCTATCTTCCCTGCTCTGCCGGGCTGAGATCATTCGCTATCTCTTTCAAATAATTTTGAATTGGGTTAATCGGCGCACCAACAAAAACCTATTATTTGGCGCCAACAGAAAAGAACATTGCAGGCCCCACTCTCCATCGAGATACAAATATGCAGATTGGGCCGAGTACATGTTCACCTGCAGAACTGCAGTTGCTGCAAATTATGTTGTAAACATTCCAGATTTCGCTCACGTAGCACCTGAAACGATACAGGGATGATGGAGAAAACTGTTAATGACCATGACAAACTTGACAAATATGACAAATATGACAAACATGACAAACTCGCCAAATATGACAAACATGACAAATATGACAAACATGACAAACATGACAAATATGAACATACATTTGGATTACTCCCCTGTCTTTATAAGCAATTGCCCTATTTTTAACATAGAACGATTTTGCTTTTGAATTATACTTTTTAATTCCGTTTTACTCGCTGACAATTAATATAATTTCAACAGATATAAACTGTATGTACGCTGGTCCGCTGCCAAACTTAAAAGGCTATTCGATATTTTATTACCGTTGATGGACATTGGGTATTGACGGGTAATAAAACCCTAGTCCAATGTTTTGTTTTAAACATATTTATTTTACACCAATGGAGGCCTAAGGTAGTTAACCTGCGCTCAAATATACAACTGACACGTTAGAACCTAAATATATAAAATGTCGAGAATGAAATATCTAGGTTGGTATTTTCATTTTAATTTGCATCTAGCTATTTAAAGGTACTATAGTTCTATATAAGGCTAATGGGCGTGTACATTAACGCTTGGTTTACTAACAACTTCAAGCTCATGAAACATGGCTGGATACCGTAAATAAGGCAGTTTTATAGCGCACCTATTTAATTTCTTTACCTGCGATCGACAAAGTAACATCAACAATACACATCCATTCAATGAAAAATAGTATAGCCTATGCGGTCGAAAAACTAGGATTAACGATCGATAAACTAGGGTTCACGCCCGAAATTCATAGTTGATTTGATAATCCTGGTATATCGACCGTAAACCATGGATTACGTTCGATAAACTAGGTTTCTGGATTGAACTATGAATTTCGGTCGTTATCCTATGTTTACGAGCGTGAACCGGGGTTCACGAGCGTGAACCGGGGTTTACGAGCGTGAACCATAGTTTACGAACGTGAACTTGGGTTTACGAGCGTGAACTTGGGTTTACGAGCGTGAACCTACGTTTACTAGCGTGAACTATGGTTTACGGACGTTATCCTATGTTTTCGCTCGAAAGTATAGGTTAACATGCTTTTACGTTCGAAAACCCTAGTCTATCGATCGTTAATCCTAGTTTTTCGACCGTGAACCTGGGTTTGGGTTCACGTAATTATTGGACAATTGGCTTGCCTTTTACACGGGTATAGGCTTCTCTCCGTATATGCGGCTTTACGGCCAATTTTCACCAGCTTGAATGTAGTAAACCAAGCGTAAAACACCTCCCATTGAATGTAGTAAACCAAGCGTAAAACTCCTCCCATTGAATGTAGTAAACCAAGCGTAGAACACCTCCCATTGAATGTAGTAAACCAAGCGTAAAACACCTCCCATTGAATGTAGTAAACCAAGCGTAAAACTCCTCCCATTGAATGTAGTAAACCAAGCGTTAAACACCTCCCATTGAATGTAGTAAACCAAGCGTAGAACACCTCCCATTGAATGTAGTAAACCAAGCGTAAAACACCTCCCATTGAATGTAGTAAACCAAGCGTAAAACACCTCACATTGAATGTAGTAAACCAAGCGTAGAACACCTCCCATTGAATGTAGTAAACCAAGCGTAAAACACCTCCCATTGAATGTAGTAAACCAAGCGTAAAACTCCTCCCATTGAATGTAGTAAACCAAGCGTAAAACACCTCCCATTGAACGTAGTAAACCAAGCGTAAAACACCTCCCATTGAATGTAGTAAACCAAGCGTAAAACACCTCCCATTGAATGTAGTAAACCAAGCGTAAAACACCTCCCATTGAATGTAGTAAACCAAGCGTAAAACTCCTCCCATTGAATGTAGTAAACCAAGCGTAGAACACCTCCCATTGAATGTAGTAAACCAAGCGTAAAACACCTCCCATTGAATGTAGTAAACCAAGCGTAGAACACCTCCCATTGAATGTAGTAAACCAAGCGTAAAACACCTCCCATTGAATGTAGTAAACCAAGCGTAAAACTCCTCACATTGAATGTAGTAAACCAAGCGTAAAACACCTCCCATTGAACGTAGTAAACCAAGCGTAAAACACCTCCCATTGAATGTAGTAAACCAAGCGTAAAACACCCCCCATTGAATGTAGTAAACCAAGCGTAAAACACCTCCCATTGAATGTAGTAAACCAAGAGTAAAACTCCTCCCATTGAACGTAGTACACCAAGCGTAAAACACCTCCCATTGAATGTAGTAAACCAAGCGTAGAACACCTCCCATTGAATGTAGTAAACCAAGCGTAAAACACCTTCCATTGAATGTAGTAAACCAAGCGTAAAACACCTCCCATTGAATGTAGTAAACCAAGCGTAAAACACCTCCCATTGAATGTAGTAAACCAAGCGTAAAATACCTCCCATTGAATGTAGTAAACCAAGCGTAAAACACCTCCCATTGAATGTAGTAAACCAAGCGTAAAACACCTCCTATTGAATGTAGTAAACCAAGCGTAAAACACCTCCCATTGAATGTAGTAAACCAAGCGTAAAACACCTCCCATTGAATGTAGTAAACCAAGCGTAAAACACCTCCCATTTCCTTTAGGCCTTATATACAGCTATAGTATATTTAAGGATTTAATTTTGCCACAGACCGCTCCAAGGCGGTAGCTCTATTGTCAACCTTTTTTATGTTTGTTAGGTCATATCTTGCCTTTTATTCATCTTTGTAGTTTCTATGTGTGTTTTTGGTTGACTGTGGTCCTTGAGTGCTACATTTCCTGTTCGACTTGTATGTATACTTTAGTTCACTGTGAATGGAGGCGCAACAAGAAGCACTAGTTTATTGCAGACATGTGCAGTAGAAATGAAGATGATAAACTTACTCTTTATTATTAAGGTAATATACGAGAGTATATACAAGAAGCATACTCTTCTCTTTGTAACTTTGTAACAACTGAGGGGAATTATTTAATCATTCTACCAGTTAGATGCGAATACACGAAGCATCATTATAATCTGCAAAGCAGTGTTACAAAGAGAATATTTGATTAGTTTCCTTCGATGTTTAACTCTTATGACTTCAACTAAACTATGTTTCTTCAAAAAATTGCAGGACTGGACATCAACATTACATGACCTCGAATTCGGTTGGTTGGTTGAATGGCTACGCCCATTTTGACGTTTAAATCAACCAATCAACCAACTCGATGGGACAGACTCCATTACATAAGACACCATGTAGATGTTAAAGGGACACAAGACAACATTCGTGAAGTATCAGAATTATCACCTCCATTCATTATTCTACACGCGTTGCATGTGCCCCTGGACTTTATCAGACTAGATTAATTTACAGATTATAGATAGACCTGACGATTTACTGTGGAATTCTAAATTACAACAAAACACAACTTAATAAAGATGCCCATGTTGTGACAGTTTACAATCAGTTACAAACGTACAACTGTTCAAGTTAAAACGACTAACAAATGACACAGTAAATATAACTTCCACATCTCTAAACACAGTAAATTTAACTTCCACATCTCTACACACATTAAATATACCGTTCACATCTCTATACAGTAAATTTAACTTCCACATCTCTACACACCGTAAATATAACTTCCATATCTCTATACAGTAAATATAACTTCCACATCTCTACACAGAGTAAATACAACTTCCTTACCTCTAAACACAGTAAATGTAACTTGCTCATCTCTACACAGTAAATATAACTTCCTGATATCTACTCACAGTACATATAACTCCCACATCTCTACACACAGTAAATATAACGTTCAAATCTCTACACACCACAAATATAACTTCCTCATCCCTATACAGTAAATATAACTTCCACATCTCTACACACAGTAAATACAACTTCCTTATCTCTAAACACAGTAAATGTAACTTGCTAATCTCTACACAGTAAATACTCTACATAAAGTAGATATGACTTCCACATATATACACACAGTAAATATAACTTCCACAAATCTACACACAGTAAATATAACTTCCAGATATCTGCAAAAAGAATAACTTTCACCTCTCTACACACACTGAAAAGAACTTCCACATCTCTACACACAGTAACTGTAACTTCCAAATCTCTACACACAGTAAATATAACTTCCACATATCTACACACAGTAAATATAACTTCCACATATCTACACACAGTAACTATAACTTCCAGATCTCTACACACAGTAAATATAACTTCCACATATCTACACACAGTGAATATAACTTCCAGATCTCTACACAAAGTATAACTTCCACATCTCTACACACAGTATAACTTCCAAATTTCTACACACAGTAAATATAACTTCCACATCTCAACACACAGTAAATATAACTTCCACATCTTTACACACAGTAAATATAACTTCCACATATCTACACACAATAAATATAACTTCCAGATCTCTACACAAAGTATAACTTTCACATCTCAACACACAGTAAAAATAACTTCCACATCTCTACACACAGTAACTATAACTTCCAAATCTCTACACACAGTAAATGTAACTTCCAAATATCTACACACAGTAAATATAACTTACAGATCTCTACACACAGTAACTATAACTTCCAAATCTCTACACACAGTAAATGTAACTTCCAAATATCTACACACAGTAAATATAACTTCCACATCTCTACACACAGTAACTATAACTTCCAAATATCTACACACAGTAAATGTAACTTCCAAATATCTACACACAGTAAATATGACTTACAGATCTCTACACAAAGTAAATATAACTTCCACATATCTACACACAGTAAATATAACTTCCAGATCTCTACATAAAGTATAACTTCCACATCTCTACACACAGTAAATGTACCTTCCAAATATCTACACACAGTAAATATAACTTCCACATCTCTACACACAGTAAATATAACTTCCACATCTATACACACAGTAAATATAACTTCCACATCTCTACAAACAGTAAATATAACTTCCACATATCTACACACAGTAAATATAACGTCCACATCTCTACACACAGTAAATATAACTTCCAAATTTCTACACACAGTAAATATAACTTCCATATCTCAACACACAGTAAATATAACTTCCATATCACTACACACAGTAAATATAACTTCCATATCTCTGAACACAGTAAATGTAACTTCCACACCTCGACATAGTAAATATAACTTCCACATCTGTACACACAGTAATTCCACATCTCTACACACAGTAAATATAACTTCCTCATTTATACACACAGTAAATATAACTTCACATCTCTACACACAGTAACTATAACTACCACATCTATACACATAGTAAATATAACTTCCACATCTCTACACAAAGTAAATAGAACTTCCGAATCTCTAAACACAGTAACTTTAACTTCCTCATCTATACACACAGTAAATATAACTTTCACATCTCTACACACAGTAAATGTAACTTCCAAATATCTACGAACAGTAAATATAGCTTCCACATATCTAAACATAGTAAATGTAACTTCCTAATCTCTACAAATTAAATAAAACTTCCACATCTCTACACAAAGTAAATAAAACTTCCACATCTCTACACACATAAAATATAACTTCCACATTTCTGAACACAGTAAATGTAACTTCCACATCTCGACATAGTAAATATAACATCCCATGTCTACACACATTAAATATAACTTCCATATCTCTACACACAGTAAATATGACTTCCACATCTCTAAACACAGGAAATGTAACTTCCACATCTCTACACACAGGAAATGTAACTTCCACATCTCTAAACACAGTAACTTTAACTTCCTCATCTATACACACAGTAAATATAACTTTCACATCTCTACACACAGTAAATGTAACTTCCACATCTCTACACAAAGTAAATAGAACTTCCGAATCTCTAAACACAGTAACTTTAACTTCCTCATCTATACACACAGTAAATATAACTTTCACATCTCTACACACAGTAAATGTAACTTCCAAATATCTACGAACAGTAAATATAGCTTCCACATATCTAAACATAGTAAATGTAACTTCCTAATCTCTACAAATTAAATAAAACTTCCACATCTCTACACAAAGTAAATAAAACTTCCACATCTCTACACACATAAAATATAACTTCCACATTTCTGAACACAGTAAATGTAACTTCCACATCTCGACATAGTAAATATAACATCCCATGTCTACACACATTAAATATAACTTCCATATCTCTACACACAGTAAATATGACTTCCACATCTCTACACACAGGAAATGTAACTTCCACATCTCGACATAGTAAAAATAACTTCCACATCTATCCACACAGTAAATATAACTTCACATCTCTACACACAGTAAATGTAACTTCCAAATATCTACACACAGTAAATATAGCTTCCACATATCTAAACATAGTAAATGTAACTCAACTCCATAATCTCTACAAATTAAATAAAACTTCCACATCTCTACACAAAGTAAATAAAACTTCCACATCTCTACACATAATAAATATAACTTCCACATTTCTGAACACAGTAAATGTAACTTCCACATCTCGACATAATAAATATAACATCCACATGTTTACACATATTAAATATAACTTCCATATCTCTACACACAGTAAATATGACTTCCACATCTCTAAACACAGTAACTTTAACTTCCTCATCTATACACACAGTAATATAACTTTCACATCTCTACACACAGTAAATGTAACTTCCAAATATCTACGAACAGTAAATATAGCTTCCACATATCTAAACATAGTAAATGTAACTTCCTAATCTCTACAAATTAAATAAAACTTCCACATCTCTACACAAAGTAAATAAAACTTCCACATCTCTACACACAATAAATATAACTTCCACATTTCTGAACACAGTAAATATAACTTCCACATCTCGACATAATAAATATAACATCCACATGTTTACACATATTAAATATAACTTCCATATCTCTACACACAGTAAATATGACTTCCACATCTCTAAACACAGGAAATATAACTTCCACATCTCGACATAGTAAATATAACTTCCACATCTTTCCACACAGTAAATATAACTTTCACATCTCTACACACAGTAAATGTAACTTCCAAATATCTACACACAGTAAATATAGCTTCCACATATCTAAACATAGTAAATGTAACTTCCTAATCCCTACAAATTAAATAAAACTTCCACATCTCTACACAAAGTAAATAAAACTTCCACATCTCTACACACAATAAATATAACTTCGACATTTCTGAACACAGTAAATGTAACTTCCACATCTCGACATAGTAAATATAACATCCACATGTCTACACACAGTAAATATGACTTCCACATCTCTAAACACAGGAAATGTAACTTCCACATCTCGACATAGTAAATATAACTTCCACATCTTTCCACACAGTAAATATAACTTTCACATCTCTAAACACAGTAAATGTAACTTCCAAATATCTACACACAGTAAATATAGCTTCCACATATCTAAACATAGTAAATTTAACTTCCTAATCGCTACAAATTAAATAAAACTTCCACATCTCTACACAAAGTAAATAAAACTTCCACATCTCTACACACAATAAATATAACTTCCACATTTCTGAACACAGTAAATGTTACTTACACATCTCGACATAGTAAATATAACATCCATATTTCTACACACATTAAATATAACGTCCATATCTCTACACACAGTAAATATAACTTCCACATCTCTAAACACAGGAAATGTATCTTCCAAATCTCGACATAGTAAATATAACTTCCACATCTTTCCACACAGTAAATATAGAATACACATCCCTAAACTCAGTAAGTATAACTTCCACATCTCGACATAGTAAATATAACTTCCACATCTCTACACACAGAAAATATAACTTCACATCTGTATACTGTAAATGTAACTTCCACACACAGTAAATGTGATTGATTAATTTATTTTGGTCTATAAAAAATTCAGGAGACGTTCTGGATAAAATTTTCAATAAAGGTCAAGTTTCATCAATAAGCACTTATGACTTCACTACACTATATACAACCTTACCACATCACCTTATTAAAGACAAGCTAAAAACCTTCGCAAAGTTTTATTATCGTAACCCTGATCTTCTTTCCAAATATAAAAGTAATTTAAGGACTCTTCTGCGACAAGGACTATCACAACCTGACTTCTATGGTGATGTGATTTATAAACTTCGTAAGATTCTTGGTCATGATCACTTTCATACTATCTTCATTAAACTTGTTAAAAAGTTTATCAAAAGAGGTTATGGCCCTATCATTTTGCAACGTACTGCATGCTTGGTGGTGGACCCTTTTACAGTTCGCCACTATGCTTTTCTCTTTAATTGTACGATGACCGGACAGGCTGTGGACCCTGTGATGACGCCTACCTAAAGCCCATTGGGACGGTGGCGTTTGATGTTTGTCTATGGTCTTTCTTGTCATGCCCTTAATGGTTTATTCTCTTATTGCTCTGGCTTCTGCCAAGTCATTGAGTACCTTTATTGTGGCTTTCTAGGCTATTGTTTTTTTTGTATTATATTTACACGAGCATATTTGTGTTTTACTTATATTGCCTATTGATGCTGCTTTGTTGGTTAGAAATTAGATCATGGCGGGGATTTCTTCATTTAAACTGTCCTGTTTTAATGGGATGACAGTAGGGTAAGTGTGAGGTTTGGTGCACCCTAGAACCGGTTTAAACCCCCAGTGGCCAACTTTGCCACTGACCGTTCCAAGGCGGTAGCCCTATTGTCAACCCTTTTGTGTTTGTGATGTCGTTTACTTTTATTATTACTTTTGCCTTCTTGTTTGTCTGTTTGCAAGTTTGTTTCTGTGTTTTGTGGTTGACTGTCCTCCTTGAATGCTACTTTCCCTGTCCGATCTTTTTATATTTCTTTACACATCTCTACACACAGTAAATATATCTTTCACATATCTACACACTAAATATAATTTCCACATTTCTACACGGTAAATATAACTTCCACATATCTACGCGCAGTAAATATAACATCGACATCTCAACACACAATAAATATAACTTCCACATTTCTACACACAGTAAATGTAACTTCCACATCTCTACACATAGTAAATATAACTTCCACATCTCTACACACAGTAAATATAACTTCCATGGTAAAAATCACTTCCACATCTATACACACAGTAAATGTAACTTTCACATCTCTACACATAGTAAATATAACTTCCACATATCTACAAACAGTTAATATAACTAACACATTTCTACACACAGTAAATATAACTTTCACATCTTTAAACGCAGGAAATATAACTCCCACATCTATACACATAGTGAATATAACGTCCACATTTCTACACACAGTAAATATAACTTCCACATCTCTAAACACAGGAAATGTAACTTCCAAATCTCGACATAGTAAATATAACTTCCACATCTTTCCACACAGTAAATATAGAATACACATCCCTAAACTCAGGAAATATAACTCCCACATCTCTACACATAGTAAATATAACGTCCACATCTCTTCACACAGTACATATAACTTCTACATCTCTACACATAGTGAATATAACTTCCACTTCCATATATAGTCAATATAACTTTCACATCTTTACACAATAAATGCAACTTCCATATCTCTACACACCGTGTCCACATCCACATCCAAAGAATTAAATTGAATAACTTAACAATACAGGGCACAATGTAAAATTGATTACATTTTAACATTTCATTTTTTATGCCATCAAAGCCAGCTGACTTGTTATTTTTCAAACATTTAATTGCTAAGAGTACTTCTTTTTCTGTAATAAAATAACCTAATTCAATAAAGCTTTTAATGTTTTCATTTAGTGACAGTAAGTTTTGAAATTGTTTATTTTTGTCCTTAAACTGATCTTTAATTGAGAGAAGTTTTGAGAAATATCCAATCCAAGAATCTTCAGAGATATAATAGTGTCATTAGTTATGTTGTCCTCTTAAACTGTCATACAAGGTATTTAGTTTATCAATAACACAAGCTTAAAACAGTTTACATTTTTTGTTTAGATGCACGACTGTATGTCTTAACTGTATGTCTTATGAAATTTAAAAAAGTATCCCCGAATTACCGGATCACCTGAATTTTTAGAGTACAATCTACCCTTGGGTTGTTTATATCCTCCTCATTAAGGATAAATCCGCATCAAGCCATTTCTGTTTAATTGTTTTTATTTTTTGTTTTTTACATTTGACATTTTTTCTGAGTGATTTTTTAAATGCAGTGAAAATGATATCATTAAAACATTTAAGGGTATTATTGACACGTCCTGTTATTCTCACTGTCTGTAGATAATTTATTTGATAAAAAACTGCCAATTTTATTTTGTACCTCAGTGGTGCAAAAAGCTTCCTGAAATGCAGTTAAGGCGTTTTTCTCCCAAATATAGTGACCTGGCATTTCTCTTATATTTACTTTATTAACTGTTTCTTTAAACTGAAATTTTGCTGAAATATAGACCGAAAGCTTCGCATGATCTGAAAATAATGGTAAGTGGTCATGAACATGGAAATACAATACATTATCTAAAATACTATCCGATATAATACAATAATCTACAACACTGTTTCCATTATATTGAAAACAAGTGCATTTGCCAGGGAGATCTCCAAAAGTCTTACCATTTAAAATATGTAAATTTTCTGATATACACATATCTAGAAAAACTCTCCCCCTCGAACAGCTAATACTGTCCTGACTATTTCTTTGGATAACATTTTTGTTTACTAGAGTATACACAGGAATAGGGATATGTTTGTCATTATTATCTAGATTTTCTGCCTCATTTCCTGTTCTTGCATTTGTGTCGCCACATATTAAAATATCGCCCTTGGTGCTATACATATAAATATCCTTTTCAATGATACTTAATATATCAAGGTTATGTCTAACTACATAAGAGGAATGTGACAAGGTAAAACAAGTATATAAATCATTCTGAAATCCGAAAAATTATTTTGACAGCCTTAACCATTGTATCTCACTACTTGACATTGGTAAAAAAGTGACACCAGAAGAATTACCATACCACCAGAAATGGGGAAGTTGTTCTCTCTAGGACGAGGAATAGAGACAGAGTAATATGTATTACAATCAAGAAACACATCGCTATCACACATTACTTCTTGCAAACAAAATATAGCATATGACTGAATTTCTTGCTTAAAACAATTGTCATTTGACTTGTCATAATATTTAGAGGCCAGCCGGTTGATATTCCAGCAGCCTATCTTTAACTGGTTTCTCATAGTTTCTATAGAAAGAACAACAGTAGTATCTGTTTTCCACTGACTCATAACAACTTTTAAACATGTAAAAATATTAATAACATATTTTACATCTAAGTATAGCATTAAAGATCTAGGATACACGTAAACGATATTATTTGATAATCACTAACTTTACTTGTTCAACTAGAACAATATTACAAAGTTAACCCCTAACCCACTGTACATATACCTCCCATCTACACAGGAACAATGTTGTGACATGTGCCACATGTGTGTTACTTTCTTATTAGTTGCTGGTTACTTTTATTTATACATCAAGTTATTTACATTTATCAATGCAGATATGCACTTTTCTGCCTAATAAAGGGGTGACCTAATAAATTTGCTTTAATTAGGCACTGACCAATAAAGCAAATAAATGCGGAATTCCTCGGCGTTTATTGTACGTAACGTTATCTGACGTCATGCACGTAACGTTGCCTGACGTCATAAAACAAACAAAAAACAACAATATGGCGGCGTCCTCGATAAGCGTAACATTCTGAGAAATAGGTAATAATAGTAATTCATACAGAAAATGTGGAAAATCTACATGATAAATAGAATATTATGTCAGTGCCTTTTACTATCCAGTTTATTAAGCCTCGCCTAATAAACTAGTTATTATTATTCTCTATATTTAATGTAAATGATACATTTGTCTCACATATGCCTTTCATGTTGTAATAATACCTCTCTACCACATATGAAATGTATATATATGTTTTTTGTATGAAACTATTATACATAAATTACAAATACAAAATGTCTACCTGTTAGTGAGATATTAAGGTGTTCATACTCGAGTAAGTGTTCTGGAAGTGTGTATCACCTCGGGTGGATATATATGTATTATAGGGGTTCTGTTGTAATTTTCGTCTCACTCCGTTTCGCCTCAAATTACAACAGAAAACCCCTATAATACATATATATAATAAATCACCATGAAATGGTGATTTTACTTGATTTATTAAAACTTTTTTAAAATAGGGGTAGTGAAGATTGCAAGTTTAATTTTTTTTTATAGTTATCAAAATATAATTTAAACCTTAATACGTCTAAATCTGAGACACTCAGCGTTATACGACTTTAACCTCCAATATTCGTTCTTTTTTCTAATTGAAGCTGCACCACAACCAACACACACTTGATATTTTGCAGAAGTGCCTTTTTTACATATTAGACACGGTAATGCATGACTTGTTTTTAATCTATATTTATGCAAACTGCAATAATTAGAATCTTTTGTTGGCTTATTTTCACATGGATTATGTAATCCAATTTTAAGAAATTTGCAAACATTGATTTCCATTGTCTATTTTATATATAATTATTTTTATATTAAATAAAAAAAAATTAAATATATAACAAATAAACGAATGGAAAAAAACGAAGAGACTATAAGAAATTTAATACGCCTGTTTGATACAGGTGTAATAGATAAACAAACACTATCTAACGGTATAAATGCATTAAAACCTCTTAAAGAAGTTCCAAAAGAAACTTCAAAAGAGGTTAAATCTCAAACATTAGAAAATTTACTCAAGAGACGACGTGCTAAGAAACAACGTAAACGAGAAAAGCAGAAATATGATAAATTACAAGATGAGCAAAATCAGAAATATGCTAAATCACGAGACAATGTTATAAATGAATTGAAAGAGCTTAATGATAGAAAATCTAAAGAAGAGTTAAAACTGGTTGACAACCCAGTGTGTGGCTATTTCAAAGCATACGAGATATCTGCCGAGAAATACAAAGACCCTCAAAAACTATTTCGTGATAAAAAATCCATTATCACAAAACAAATAAGCAAAGAGCTGACAAAGATGAATGGATTAAAGTTTCAATTAGGTCTCACTGTAAATTTATTCAAAGATGATGGTGATACCAAAAAATACACCACAGCAGTATTACACATCGAACAAAATGCAATTTTAACCTCTGAAAAAATAAATGAGTTGTACGATAAATCATCTGCAAATATACAAGAGAGTCTTGAAAGATTTACAAACACAGCATCTGGATTGGAGATTGATCACTGTGTTACGTTTTACTTAAATGCAAAGTATGAACCATTAAAAGGTTCTTCATATATTCCTTTGTCTAAAGCAGTATCTGATAAAAAAGCAATAATTAATGTTAATAATGAAGATAATAAGTGCTTGGAAGTGGCATTGGTTTCTGCTTTGTGGCCTAATAAAAATAATCCAACTAGGATATCTAGTTATAACAAACACATGGGTAAGTTGAATATGGATGGTATTGACTTTCCCACTCCAATTTCACAAATTTCCAAAGTAGAAAAACAAAACAACCTTGCTATTAATGTTTACGGATGCACATGAAAAAGGGTATCTGTATTTCCATATAGAATATCAGAGCAACCGCAAGAAATGGAAAGAATTAACTTGCTTTTAATTTCTGAAGACGTTGAGGTTGATTTAGAAAATGAAGATGAAGATGATCCAAATAATGAAGAAGGAATTATAGATGACAATTATAACCCTGATGATTATCCCAACGAACCAAAAACAATAACAACAAAATATCACTATTGCTGGATTAAAAATCTAAATAGATTACTTTATGATCAAAACAAATATCGCGGTAAAACTTATTTCTGCGATCGTTGTCTTTACGGCTTTTCAAGAGAAGATCTACTTACCAAACACAGAGAAGACTGTGAGGGTATTAACAAAACTTCTTGTAAAATAGAAATGCCGAAAGAAGGTAAAAATCACACACAATTTAAAAATTATCAAAATCAGATGCCTGTGCCTTATGCAATATATGCTGATTTTGAGAGTATAATCAAACCGCAATCAATCGAATTTGGAAAAAAATCTGAAATCACAAATGTACACGAAGCTTGTGGTTTTGGATACCAGGTTGTCAGATATGATGGCAAAGCTGAAGAACCTGTTATTTACAGAGGTGAAGATGCTGTTGAAAAGTTTTTTAAATCACTTAGAATGTGAGAAGAGCAACATTAATAAAATATTTGCTCACCCAAAACCATTAATCATGACGCAGCAAAATGAGGAAGATCATGAAAAATCAACACATTGCTGGATATGTGAGGATGAAATAAAAAAATGATAAAAACGGTAAAGTAAGAGACCACTGTCATTTTACAGGAGAATACAGAGGTGCAGCACATAAAAACTGCAACCTAAAACTAAAAAAAAACACCAAATAAAACAATTATCCCTGTTATATTTCACAACCTCAAAGGATATGATAGTCATCTCATCATGCAAAAAATACATAAAATGACAGGTAATATTACATGCATTCCAAACAACGCTGAAAAGTATATTTCATTTAGTGCCGGACAACTTAGATTCTTGGATAGCTTTCAGTTTATGGCTTCGTCTCTGGAAAAATTGGTTAAAGCAACAGACAAATCTGATTTTAAAATTACCAAAAATCAGTTTGGAAAACAAACACATTTACTTTTACGAAAAGGTGTTTATCCATACGAATATATGGACAGTATGGAAAGATTTAAGGAAACGCAATTACCGCCTATAGAAAAGTTTTACAGCAAACTAACTGATGAAAGTATAAGTTTCCAAGATTACGAATACGCTCAAAAAATATGGAAAGAGTTTAACTGTAAAACTCTTGGAGACTATCATGATTTATATCTAAAAACTGATGTAACTCTGTTAGCAGATGTGTTTCAAACTTTTAGAAAAACATGTATGAGTGCATACAAACTTGATGCTTTACATTACTATACAGCACCTGGATTATCTTGGGATGCTTTACTTAAACATTCAAAAATAGATTTAGAACTTTTGAGAGACATTGACATGCACTTATTCATAGAAAAAGGAATGCGAGGTGGCATAAGTATGGTATCAAAACGATATGCCAAAGCAAACAATCCACATGTAGTTGATTATAACCCTAACGAGAAAAACAACTTTTAATGTATTTTGATGCAAATAATCTTTATGGATGGGCAATGAGTCAGCCACTTCCATATTCTGGCTTTGTTTGGAAAACTAAAAACAAGAGTGGAAAATTGTCTAAACCAAAACCTGGCAAAGGACAAATGCTTGAAGTTGATTTGGAATATCCTAAAGAACTTCATGAATCTCATAATGACTATCCGCTTGCACCGGAAAGATTAGCAGTGGAAAAAGAATGGTTGTCTAAATACCAAACAGATCTGTTAGAAAATAATGGCATGATAAATACAGAACAACTAGTTCCCAATCTTAGGGACAAAGAAAAATATGTGATACATTACAAAAACCTGCAACTGTATTTATCTTTAGGCATGAAACTAAAGAAAGTACACAGAGTATTAGAATTTAATGAAAAACCATGGATGGAATCATATATTTGTTTAAATACAGAACTTAGGAAAAAAGCTAAATCACAATTTGAAAAAGATTTTTACAAACTTATGAACAACTCTGTGTTTGGCAAGACAATGGAAAATTTACGCAAGCGGACAGATATAAAACTAGTCAAAACTAACGGCTCTGAAAATGAAAAGATAAGAAAAATAATAGCCAAACCCAACTTTAACAGGCGTATAAAATTTTCAGATGAATTATCAGCAGCACATGTAAACAAAACAAAATTAACATTAAACAAACCAATCTATGTTGGATGTCAGTATTGGATTTATCAAAGTATATGATGTATGATTGGTATTATAATACCCTAAAGAAAAGGTACGGAAATGACTGTACTTTATTATACACAGACACTGACAGCCTACTGGTAAACATCAAAACAGATGATGCATACAAAGACATGGCTGAAATGAAAGATGAGTATGATCTAAGTGATTATCCTCAAAATCACCCAATGCATGATAATACAAACAAAAAAGTATTGGGTAAAATGAAAGACGAATGTGCTGGTGTTGCTATAGCTGAGTATGTTGGATTACAACCCAAACTATATTCTGTTTTGAGAGCGGATGAGCAGGTTATTGAAAAAGTAATAAATAAAATGAAAGATGAGTGTCCTGGTGTTTCTATAGTTGAGTATATTGAATCAAGACCTGAACTATATTCTATTTTGGGAGCGGATGTGCAGATGATTGAGAAAGTAACAGACAAAATAAAAGATGAATGTGTTCCTATAGTTGAATCCAAACTATGTTCTATTTTGGGAGCGGATGAGCAGACGATTGAGAAAGTAGTAGATACAATAATAAATAAAACAAAAAATGATGGTGAGTCTATAGCTGAGTATATATCTAAAAATATTGGATTAAGACCCAAACTATATTCGATGTTGAGAGCGGATGTGCAAAATGTTAAGAAAGATGAAAATATTGGATTAAGATCCAAACAAGATTCTATTTTGAAAGTGAATGAGCAGATTATTAAGAAAGCAAAGGGTGTAAAAGAATATGTAACCAAAAAACAAACAAACTTTGAGAACTACAAGGATGCATTGTTTAACAAGAAAAAATACACCCATGATATGAATATGATACGCAAGATGAAGCATCAAATATACGGCATAACAGTAAACAAAGTAACACTGTCACCATTTTACTCAAAAAGATTTATACGAGAAGATGGAATTACAACTGATGCACACGGTTTTTATAAAAACTTATGAATTTGGGTATCAGCCGGAACAATAAGTAATTCTTCTTTGACAAATCCTCTCTGTGGCGCTGGTAATTTCAAATAATAAACTCTTATACCTTGCGTCACCATATAACTTTTAATCTTGTGAATATCTACACTCCACATTGGATCAGTTGCTCTGCGTCTTCCACCTTCTTGTTCCCCGGGTTGATATAAATATCTTACACTTGCATTCATACAAATAGGATCACCTTTTAATGTTTTTGTTTCAACAGGAGGAGGCTTTTTTGTTTCCACATTTATTGCTTTAACAACTTCTGGTAATCTCTTTACCCACTCTCTGTTGCGTTTTTGGGAATCTATTTCCTTAGCATACTGATAACCAAACAATCTTTCATCTAATGTTCTGTTAAATCTTTCCACTAAAGCTTGGTCTCTGTGTATTTCTGTTCTGCCCCGTCTGATATTTACTTTGTGTTTTGCCATCAACTGTGATACTGCACCCATAAATTCTCTGGCTGGATCCGCTTGTAATAATTTTGGATATTTCAAATGTCGACTGTATATTTTTTCAAATGCTTTAGCAACTTCTTTACTATCCTTGGAAGTCAGTGGCTTTTTCTTTGCATCTGCTCGCAATATCAACCACAGTCAACGCATATTTATAAGTCTTTAAGTTTGCTGTGACTTATATTAGAATATTTCAAGCTCGTTTTAATCATCTATACTCCACTGTAATCCATTTTAATTATGTTGTAATCCACTTTAATGCTGTATTTAGCATTGTTACAAGCAATTTATTTCATTATAGCCCATTATAGTATGTTTTTATCTTATACTCCACTGTAATCAACGTTAGTGCTGCTATACTCCCCTTTTGTTCTGTTGTAATCCACTTTAATGCTGTATTTAGCATTGTTACAAGCAATTTATTTCATTCTAGCCCATTATAGCATGTTTTGGTCTTATACTCCACTGCAATCCATTTTAGTTCTCCCACAACCCATTTTAATTCTGCTGTAATCCATTTTAGTGTTATGTTTAGCTCATTATAGCTTGTTTTAATTTCATACTCTATTTTAATTTTATTTTTTTATATATATACAAAAAAAATGGGAAAAACAAAACTTTCTTTGGAAGACATAGAGGAGATAAAAAAATCAAAAGGTGTTTTGTCTGCGTCAGAGATACAAAAAATTATAATATTGGTTGGGGGAGATTGCAAAGATTATGGGATGCAAAACCTATAGTAGAAAGGATTACAAAAGAGTCTCTAGACTCTCCTAGAATACAAATAGAACCATACGTCCCGCAGAGAGAAGTTGTTGTAGAAGATTTTTATGCAAGATTAGGGCAGATAGAGACAAAGATGGATAGACAAACAGAACTAATGCAAAATATACTGGATTCTCTGGATGCTGTGTCAGAGTCAGATACATCTATATTGGAAAAAGAAAATAAAGAATCCTATAAACTGGAAGACGTAACCAAGAGTATGCAAGAATACACAGATTTTACAAAAACAATTGTATATTGTGCCATTACTGGTTTTGCTGTATGGCAAGTGCTATGTAAAACTTGGAAGCATGTAGAGACCAAACCAGAAATACCACCAACAAAACCAAGTATTTTTAAAAAAGTACCAGACCCGTTTGATCTTTTTTAAGGAGCTGTGTGCAACATATTTTTGACGTACTTTATTGGAAAATTATAAAATAAGCTATTATAAACTTGAACTGCAGAATGAACATCATGCAGAGCAGACTTTTGATGATGTGAACCAGGCTATGAAGCAGTATTATTATATAACTGGTAAACAGTTGGAGGACCCTGAGCCTAAGTTGAGTGATTTCTATACACCATCTCCAGATCAACAGAATAGAGAAATTACGTTTATTGTGGTTGGCATGGCTGCAACTGGATTTGTGGCGTATAAATTAATTTCATAAAAAAAATTAAGTAACTATAATTACTTTGGATGAGTTGGATAAATATTATAGTTTAAAACAGGACATCAAACAAAAGAAACTTGAAATTAGTGAAGTTCAAAAAAAGGAACTAGTAGAGCAGGGAAGAAAGGAAGCAATGGCAACCTTACAAAAAAGTCTAAAAAGTGTGTGATTTATTGTTTTAGTAGTGTGTTTGAGTATGATCCACCACCTTTGTATTCAAGGTTAGAAAATTGTTAATTGAATGTAATTTTGATAACTTATAAAAGAAATAAACTTGCAATCTTTACTACCCCTATTTTAAAAAAGTTTAAATAATCAAGTAAAATCACCATTTTATGGTGATTTATTATATATGTATTTTAGGCGTTTTCTGTTGTAATTTGAGGCGAAACAGAGTGAGACGAAAATTACAACAGAACCCCTATAATACATATATATGGTGGACATGCCATATTTTCAGGATCGCAGGAGAGGGATCCTGACATGGACATGCCATATCTTCAGGATCGCATATCTTCAGAATCGCAGGCGAGGGATCCTAACAGGGGCATGCCATATCTTCAGGATCGCAGGCGAGGGATCCTGACAGAGAAATGCCATATCTTCAGGATCGCAGGACAGGGATCCTGACAAGGATATGCCATATCTTCAGGATCGCAGGCGAGGGATCCTGACAAGGATATGCCTTATCTTCAGGATAGCAGGCGAGGGATCCTGACAAGGATATGCCTTATCTTCAGGATCGCAGGCGAGGGATCCTGACAAGGATATGCCATATCTTCAGGATCGCAGGCGAGGGATCCTGACAGGGATATGCCATATCTTCAGGATCGCAGGAGAGGGATCCTGACAGGGATATGGCATATCTTCAGGATCGCAGGCGAGGGATCCTGACGGAGACATGCCATATCTTCAGGATCGCAGGCGAGGGATCCTGGCGGAGACATGCCATATCTTCAGGATCGGATATCTTCAGGATCGCAGGCGAGGGATCCTGACAAGGATATGCCATATCTTCAGGATCGCAGGCGAGGGATCCTGGCGGAGACATGCCATATCTTCAGGATCGGATATCTTCAGGATCGCAGGCGAGGGATCCTGACAGGGATATGCCATATCTTCAGGATCGCAGGAGAGGGATCCTGACAAGGATATGCCTTATCTTCAGGATCGCAGGCGAGGGATCCTGACAGAGAAATGCCATATCTTCAGGATCGCAGGAGAGGGATCCTGACAAGGATATGCCATATCTTCAGGATCGCAGGCGAGGGATCCTGACAAGGATATGCCTTATCTTCAGGATCGCAGGCGAGGGATCCTGACAAGGATATGCCATATCTTCAGGATCGCAGGCGAGGGATCCTGACAAGGATATGCCTTATCTTCAGGATCGCAGGACAGGGATCCTGACAAGGATATGCCTTATCTTCAGGATCGCAGGCGAGGGATCCTGACAAGGATATGCCTTATCTTCAGGATTGCAGGAGAGGGATCCTGACAGGGATATGCCATATCTTCAGGATCGCAGGAGAGGGATCCTGACAGGGATATGGCATATCTTCAGGATCGCAGGCGAGGGATCCTGACGGAGACATGCCATATCTTCAGGATCGCAGGCGAGGGATCCTGACGGAGACATGCCATATCTTCAGGATCGGATATCTTCAGGATCGCAGGCGAGGGATCCTGACAAGGATATGCCATATCTTCAGGATCGCAGGCGAGGGATCCTGACAAGGATATGCCTGATCTTCAGGATCGCAGGCGAGGGATCCTGACAAGGATATGCCTTATCTTCAGGATTGCAGGAGAGGGATCCTGACAGGGATATGCCATATCTTCAGGATCGCAGGAGAGGGATCCTGACAGGGATATGGCATATCTTCAGGATCGCAGGCGAGGGATCCTGACGGAGACATGCCATATCTTCAGGATCGCAGGCGAGGGATCCTGACGGAGACATGCCATATCTTCAGGATCGCAGGCGAGAGATCCTGACGGAGACATGCCATATCTTCAGGATCGGATATCTTCAGGATCGCAGGCGAGGGATCCTGACAAGGATATGCCATATCTTCAGGATCGCAGGCGAGGGATCCTGACGGAGACATGCCTTATCTTCAGGATCGCAGGCGAGGGATCCTGACGGAGACATGCCATATCTTCAGGATCGGATATCTTCAGGATCGCAGGCGAGGGATCCTGACAAGGATATGCCATATCTTCAGAATCGCAGGCGAGGGATCCTGACAAGGATATGCCTTATCTTCAGGATCGCAGGCGAGGGATCCTGGCGGAGACATGCCATATCTTCAGGATCGCAGGCGAGGGATCCTGACAAGGATATGCCTTATCTTCAGGATCGCAGGCGAGGGATCCTGACGGAGACATGCCATATCTTCAGGATCGGATATCTTCAGGATCGCAGGCGAGGGATCCTGACAAGGATATGCCATATCTTCAGGATCGGATATCTTCAGGATCGCAGGCGAGGGATCCTGACAAGGATATGCCATATCTTCAGGATCGCAGGCGAGGGATCCTGACAAGGATATGCCATATCTTCAGGATCGCAGGAGAGGGATCCAGACAAGGATATGGCATAGCCACAAGAGGGCATGAAAGCTTTCAAACACTTACTCTAGTATTACATTTTGATACTTTCATTGTATACCTTCATAAGAATGCTCGAAAGATTGTATAGCACAGATCGAGCTTGTTTACAGGCAGGCGACGACTTCATACGGTCTATATAGTATAGTGATACAGTTGAGTAATCTCGGTCACCCAGACGTTCGTAATGGGCATGCGATTGGGTGATCGAGACTAACAGTTGGGTCGAGTTGAACTGAGTTTTACGGAGCACCAACACAAACATGTTATATGGCGCCAACAGGAATGAACAGTACACGCCCACCATCCAATGGCAACAAGATCAAACTATGCAGAATGGGCCTAGAACCATCTCACCTGCAGAACTGAAGCGCTGCTGCAAATTCTGTTGTAAACATTACACTTGTCGCTGGAGGCACGAACATTGTTTTCTGCCAATACTCAAGTAGAACTTGAAACAATACAGGGATCATTATGTAGACCTTTAATGAACATGACAACATGAGCACAACCTACATGAGCACCACCTACATATGTCCGTCGATCCAATGTTGTAGACCTCATACGTTGAAAGTTACTAGCCACAATCACTTGTAAATGGCAGGATTAAGTTCCAGGTTAAACCTATATCAAAGGGAACTAAATAAAAATCGAATCAAAGAGTAATGGGCCTTTATAAGATATATTCATTGGATCAAACTGAAAATGCGTACAAAGTTTCATTGTTGTCTGCTCTTTTTTTATCCACAATCACTTGTAAAGGTTATGTTCCAGGTTAAACCTTTTTGAAAGGGAAATCAGTCAAAACCTGATTCAGAGAGTAACTGGTCTTTCATTGGATTTTCATTTGAAGTTTCATTATAATCTTTGAAAGTTATTGGCAAAGTTATGTTCCAGGTTAAACCTTTTACAAAGGGAAATATTTATTTTTCTTAAAAAATGAATCAGAGAGTTATGGGCCTTTATAAAATGTAGTCATTGGATCATGATGCTGAAGACGTATGAAGAGTTTCATTGTTGTGAACTTTACATGACATCAATTATTCATTTTACGGTATCACAAAATACATAGCCGAAATTAAATTCAGAGTTATTGGACATGTCAGAATAATTGATAAAGAGGAACAGTATAAAGTTGCATGATCATATGTCAATATTATGTCAAGTTATGAGATAGGTTTGATTGCAGGTTAAAGAGCTAGGTTTGGTTGCAGGTTAAAGTTTTATGAAAAGGGGCATAATTCTGCTGAAATGAAAGTCAAGAGTTATTGAACATGTGTAATGACATCTCTTGGGGTAAGACGAAGATGTCTGTGAAGTTTCATGAACATAGGTCAAAAACGTTTCAAGTTATGGCCAAGGTTAGGCTGCAGTCTTTAAGATTAAGTGTGACAGACAGACCATGATAATGGACAAAAACGGATGAACACAGACTACGGACAGTAATCCTTAAGTGACTGCCATGGACATCCCTCAGTATCTGTCAGTCTGCACCGGTAACACAAAACGGTCCATAACTCTGCCAATAATAACGATTTTTTTTTTAAAACACTTCTCTTATATGTCATATAGGTGAAAGTATAAAAGCTCATAACTCTGCCAATATTTTCTAGAATTAGACCGTAATCGCATTTAATCTATATTTAGATAGATAGATAGATAGATAGATAGATAGATAGATAGATAGATAGATAGATAGATAGATAGATAGATAGATAGATAGATAGATAGATAGATAGATAGATAGATAGATAGATAGATAGATAGATATACAGACAGACAGACAGACAGACAGACAGACAGACAGACAGACAGACAGACAGGCAGGCAGGCAGGCAGGCAGGCAGGCAGGCAGGCAGGCAGGCAGGCAGGCAGGCAGGCAGACAGACAGACAGACAGACAGACAGACAGACAGACAGACAGACAGACAGACAGACAGACAGACAGACAGACAGACAGACAGACAGACAGATAGATAGATAGATAGATAGATAGATAGATAGATAGATAGATAGATAGATAGATAGATAGATAGATAGATAGATAGATAGATAGATAGATAGATAGATAGATAGATAGATAGATAGATAGATAGATAGATAGATAGATAGATAGATAGATATTTTATTCAAACATAAGGCATTACGCCCAACAGTTCACATGCAAATAGTACATACATATAAACATGTATATGAAATACACACAATATTTTCCAGTTAATGACTGTCTAATTTCATAGGTGAGTTTCAAGATCATCTGTATATGTTACTAGTTAAAAAGTAGTTGACAACTGTTAAGTATATAAGTGTTTAATATATATTTTTAAATTAATATTCCTAAGTACTGATCAGAACACATTTATATCTGTGGACAAAAATGGAGAAAAGTGATATTTATTTATAAAACATGTCGTCTCTTCTTTTAAAACTTTTACAAATGAAAACGGACAGTTTCTTTAACATGTTTAATAAACTCTTGTTTTCTGTTGTCATAAGTTCAATAAATTTTGGTATATTTGGCCGTTTCCAAAAATATTTGTTAACATATTCTTTTCTAATATCTTGATATAGTGAACACTCCAATACAAAGTGAAATTCGTCTTCTAGTATATTACATATCTGGCATTTTCTTCCGGATCTTGGTGTTTTATTTGGTCTATACCATCGACCAGTTTCTATTTCTAACCTGTGACTAGAGACTCTTAGTTTTGTAAAAAAAAGCTCTAAATTTCTTTATATTCTAGATAATACTTAAACCTGAAATCTGATATTATTCTGTATGTACTAGCTCTAGTGGAATCCGATAATTCAGCATTCCAATTTTGTATAAACATATCTTTAATTCGTTGTTTAAATATATTAATGAAATACGTTATGCTTTCTACTCCTTGAGAATACCAAACTTCATTAAATCCTGTTCGTTCCAATAACCCTTTAACTTGAGATGCCCGGTTTAATTTGTTTGGGTTTACGATCAGATCATCTAACATAACATTATACATATTTTTTATATATTTGCGATCACTCGTACTTGTAAGTTTTAACCAGAATCGGATAATATAGGTCATACGTTGATTTTTATAAAGGGACTCTCCCGAGTTCTCCATATATGAAATTGTTTTGAGTTTGTGTTTTAACACATAAAAGTTGTTTACAAAATTGAAGGTGTACTTTCTCTAACTTTTCCGCATTTGAGAATCCCCATATCTCTGCGCCATAATTTAATATTGGCAAAATGAGTTTGTCAAAAATGTCTAAAGTGTGACTGACCGATAAGTCAGTAAATTGATTTATATATGACTTCATTTTGAAGATTGCCTTTAATGCCTGGCCACTTAATGATTCGAACGTTTGATCAAAAGAACCGCCTGTGGCCATTCCCAAATAGGTAAACTTATTTACAATTTCAATTACAGTATTATTATATGTGAACAATAGGTTCCTTTTTATCTGACCGCCTTTTTAAAAAGCATGACCTTCGTTTTATTTTCATTTACGACCAATTTCCATTTCTGGCAATAACTGTACAGTATATCTAACCCATCTTGTAGCCCCTTTTCAGTATCCGAAAATATCACTATGTCATCAGCGTATAATAGTAACAGCAACTTTAACATTCCAGTATCGATACCTTTAAAACCATTCAGTGTAAAATATTCTTCTAAATCATTTACATACATAGAAAATATAAAAGGTGACAAACAATCGCCCTGCGGCGCTCCAAGAAAACAGCTAAAACTGTCACTTAGCTGGTTTTGATACTTTACTCTTGATTTTATGTTCGTATACAATGATTAAATAATATTAAGGATTTTACCTCTCACTCCATATTGCATAAGTTTATAGAATATGTTTTTGTCTAACCAACAAATCAAAAACTTTAGTGAAATCTATGAAAGTTAAATATAACTCTTTTTTTTCATTCAATATATGATTTATCAAACCATGGAGAACGAATATGTTATCAATAGTTCCCATATGTTTTCGAAAACCAGCCTGTGCTTCAATATAAATATAATAATCCTCAGCCCATGTAGTTAACCTGTTGTTTCAGCCCATGTAGTTAACCTGTTGTTTAAAATTCTTGTGAATAATTTACCGAATGTACTCAGTAATGTTATCCCTCTATAGTTTTCTGGTTGGTTTATATCTCCTTTTTTGAAAAGTGGTACAATATAGCCTTCCGTCCAGTGAGAAGGGAAATAACCCAGATCAAAAATCTTATTAAATATGAATCTAAATACATGCAACCATATTTGAACATTTCATTTATGACATAATCCGATCCGCCTGAGCGGTTGTTGTTTAACTCTTTACATGCTTTATGAATTTCTGCTTGACTGATTTCAATATTAAGTTCGTCAAACATTATTTGTAGTTCATTGTTTAACATTCTATTATTAAAATATAAAATATCATCTGGTTGGAAAAATACAGATTCTGGATCATTTATTGATTTGAAATAATTTGCAAATTGAGAGGTCGTTATATTTGATTTTGGCCCTCCAGTGCTCGCCGTTTTCAGGAGTTTCCAATATTCCTTTGCATTTTTATATCTCTGTAACTCTAATTTCTGAGTTTTTTGTTTACTAAAGCTTGTTTTCTTATTTCTAATGACTGTTTTATAATGAGACCTAGACTGAGTCATATCTTTTCTGTTTTCTGTACAGTCAGATCTTCTATAATTATTTAAATTCTTATAAAACGGATTCCTTCTTTCTTTGCATTCATTATCAAACCATGGCTGATTTTTCATTTTTGGTTTATGTGTAACATTATTATTAACATTTTTCCTACAAATTGGGTCACACACCTTTTCTATCATGTTATAAAAACAAGAAAGATTTGATTCAAGCTCGTCATGGGCAGGGTTTCAATATTCCGTAAGTTGTCTGACAAATCTTCTAGTTCTAACTGAAAATCGTTTCCACTCACGGACGTTTTAAACTGTTCATATGTATCATGTCCCCATTTATAACAATAATCAATAGAATCCAAATGTTCAGTTGGAAGTATATCAGGCTGACATTTGTTTAATACAGTATTGTTTTTCAAAGAAATTGTAATAGCACAGTGATCGGAAAGTATATTCGGTTCATGTACTCTGAAGCTAGTAAAACATGGTAACAAAACAGGGTTACATATAACATAATCTACCACGCTACACCCAGCGTCCTTTACACAAGTAAAATTACCTAAATATTTATCCTCTCCGACCCTGCCATTCATAATTCTAAGCCCAGTGGATTTACAAAAAATTAAAAGTAACTTTCCACTTTCGTTTACTTTAAAGACTTTCGAAATTCTTTCATAAATTTGATCTTCAACATAATCTTCCGGCATAAAATCTATATTATGCAAAAAATATCTTTGAAATGTGCATAAAACACTTCTCATATGTTATATAATTGAAAGTATAAAAGGCCCATAACTGTGCCAATATTTTTTTTAAAATATGACCATACTTGGTCTTTATTTTGATACTAGACATATTCACCATAAATATGGACAGATTTCTTTAAAATGAGCAGAAACCACTTCTCTTATGTGACATATAGTAATTATTGAGACATACTTAGAAAAGTGGTTTAGTAAAAGCCGAAAGTATTAAAGGCCCCTAATTCTGCAAACAGGTTGAAGAGTTTGACCATAATCTAACTCAGTCTTTATTTTGATACTGGACATATTTACAACAAACATGGATGGAATATCAGAAACTAGTTAAGGAATTAGCATGGTTTGCAAATATTCACTGTGTGTACTAAAGCTACTTTTAATATATACTGGAAGGAAAAAGAAACGCGACACGGGAATTTCCGCTATATAGTGTATGTACAATATGTATGCTGTTAATCGAATGGTACATGGCTACGTAAGATCTTTCCTTTCGGAAAAAAGACTAAAACAACACGTAACACAGCAAAAATACTATTCCTGAAAAGTTATGAACGTGAAGTTGGCAGTAGCAGTAGCAGCAGTAGCAGTATATATTGCCAGCAGTAGAATCAATAGTCATCGTAAGTATGTTTTCTTTGCGCAAGAATGTTGTTTCTACTTCCAACCATCATGTTTAACATACAACCCCTTTCGCAACCCTCATATGTTTGCTACTGCTATTGATACTGCTACTGCTAACTACTGCCAGCAGTAGCAGTATCTTCTGCCAGCCGTAGCAGCAGTAGAGTACATAGTCATCGTAATTATGACGGTATATGTTTTCTTTGCGCAAGTACGTTGTTTCTACTTCCAACCATCATGTTTAACAGATAACCCCTTTCACAACCATCATATGTTTGTTACTGGCGTTGCTACTGCTACTGCTAACTACTGCCAGCAGGAGCAGTAGCTAAGCAGTAGTAGTAGCAGTAGCAGTAGTAGTAGAGCAACATCTCAATAGATATACTCATCGCAAAAATATAAGTTCAATTTTCAACCATCATGTTTTATAACACAACCGTTTCGACAATATGAAGTATATATATCTTTTTCCTACCGTTAATGCTGTGACTTTTTAGTTACTGCTAGCAGTAGGAGCAGTAGCAGTAACTACTACAAGTGCTATCAGTAGCAGTAGAAGTATATACTTCTAGCAGCAGATGCAGTAGAGCAGTAGAAGCACTACCATCAATATCTATTGCTGTTTCTACTATTCATTTCTAACCATCATGTTTTATAGACAACCTCTTTCGCACTTCGTTCTCAACCGTTACAGTTGAAATTATTAAACAAAAATAGGTCTTTTTGTCGGAGTATGGGTGTCGCCGGCGGGAGGATCAACCTCATAGACATGCGGTTTCACGGATTTTAAAAGCCTGATGGCAAACCTAGAAATATCACCCGACTTAAGATTGTTTATCGCAGTTTTTGTTCTACTGATGTAGTACTGAAGTGTGTACAGCGGTACATTTGAACATGCGTTTTCTGTCCGATTACGGGTGTTGCCGGCGGAAAATACAAACTCATAGATACGTGGTCTCAGCGGTTTTTTAAAATAATGGCCGACCTACTAAAATCAACCTATTCGAAATTCCTTATCAACGTTTTAGTTCTACTGCTGTGTTACTGAAGTTTGCACTAAAATAGACTCGAAATGGCGTTTTTGTCGGGTTTCGGGCGTTCCCGACGGACAGATCAACCACATAGACAAGCGGGCGCAGCGTTCTTTTAAAGCCTTTTGGTAGTGCTAATAAAATCACACCATTTGAGACCGTTTTTCACAATTTTGGTTCTACTGCTGTATGATGGAAAGTTCGAAAGTAGTAAAACAGACGTCTGGTCGTCGAATAACGACTGTTGCCGGCGGGCAGATCAACATCATAGACATGCAGTCTCACTGGATATTAAAAGCATGATGGCCAGCCTACTAATACCACCCCACTTGAGATTGTTTATCGCAGTTTTTCTTCTACTGCTGTAGTACTGAAGTGTGTACAGCGGTTCATTTGAACATGCGTTTTCTGTCCGATTACGGGTGTTGCCGGCGGAAAAAAAACGTGGTTTTAGCGATTTTTTTAAAGCAAGATGGCCGACCTACTAAAATCAACCTATTTGAAATTCGTTATCAACGTTTTAGTTCCACTGCTGTGTTACTGAAGTTTGCATTGAAATATACTCAAAATGGCGCTTTTGTCGGGTTTCCGGCGTTGCCGACGGGCAGATCAACCACATAGACACGCGGGCGCAGCGTATTTCGAAAGCCTTTTGGTAGTGCTACTAAAATCACACCATTTGAGACCGTTGATCACCATTTTGGTTCTACTGCTGTATATTGAAAGTTCGAAAGTAAAAAAAAAGTCTGATCATCGGATAAGGAGTGTTGCCGGCGGGCAGATCAACATCATAGACATGCAGTCTCACTAGATTTTAAAAGCATGATGGCCAGCCTACTAATACCAACCCACTTGGGATTGGTTATCGCAGTTTTTCTTCTACTGCTGTAGTACTGAATTGTGTACACCGGTACATTTGAACATGCGTTTTCTGTCCGATTACGGGTGTTGCCGGCGGAAAAATCAAACTCATAGATACGTGGACTCAGCGATTTTTTAGCATGATGGCCGACCTACTAAAATCACTCTATTTGAAATTCTTTATCAACGTTTTAGTTCTACTGCTGTGTTATTGAAGTTTGCACTGAAATAGACTCGAAATGGCGTTTTTGTCGGGTTTCGGGTGTTGCCGGCGGGCAGATCAATCACATAGACACGCGGGCGCAGCGTTTTTTTAAAGCCTTTTGGAAGTGCTACTAATATCACACCATTTGAGACCGTTTATCGCCATTTTGGTTCTACTGCAATATGATTGAAAGCTCGAAAGTAGTAAAAAAAGACGTCTGGTCGTCGGATAACGAGTGTTGCCGGCGGGCAGATTAACATCATAGTCACGCGGGCGCAGCGTTTTTTTAAAGGCTTTAGTAGTTGCTACTAAAATCACACCAATTGAGACCGTTGGTCACCATTTTGGTTTTACTGCTGTATGATTGAAAGTTCGAAAGTAGTAAAAAAAAATACGTCTGGTCGTCGGATTACGAGTGTTGCCAGTGGGCAGATCAACATCATAGATACGCGGACGCAGCATTTTTTTAAGCCTTTTGGTAGTGCTACTAAAATCACACCATTTGAGACCGTTGATCACCATTTTGGTTCTACTTCTGTATGATTGAAAGTTCTTCAAAAGTAGTAAGAGAGACGTCTGGTCGTCGGATAAGGAGTGTTGCCAGTGGGCAGATCAACATCATGAACACGCGGGCGCAGCGGTTTTTTGAAGCCTTCTGGTAGTGCTACTAAAATCACACCACTTGAGACCGTTGATCACCATTTTGGTTCTACTGCTGTATGATTCAACGTTCGAAAGTAGTAAAAAAAACACGTCTGGTTGTCGGATAACGAGTGCTGTCGGCGAGCAGATCAACATCATAGATACGCGGGCGCAGCCATTTTTTTTAAAGCCTTTTGGTAGTGCTACTTAAATCACACCACTTGAGAACGTTGATCACCATTTTGGTTCTACTGCTGTATGATTGAAAGTTCGAAAGTAGTAAAAACAAATACGTCTGGTCGTCTGATAACGATTGCTGCCGGCGGGCAGATCAACATCATAGACATGCAATCTCAATGAATGTTAAAAGCATGATGGCCAGCCTACTAATACCCCCACAAGACCCCCTCCACACCCCCCACCCCTTGAGATTGTTTATCGCAGTTTTTGTTATTTTGCTGTAGTACTGACCTCTGTACTCCGGTAGTAGTGAAAATTCATTAATATTTATTTATTTTATTGACAAACTTAAAAGTGATTCTCTACGAAAACATTTAACGTGAAATTGAGACCGGGCGATATAATGGTGTTGATCGTGCTAATAGATTATGTAAACTTTGTAATCAGAATGTTATTGAGTCAGAATACCATTTCTTGCTGTGTTGTACTAAATACAACGATATTCGTACTAAATACTTAGGCCGCCTAGCTTGGCCTACCCTCAATAAATTTACATATATCATGTCGTCTAAAAAAAAAAAAAAAAAAGTTAAAAACTTCAAAATTTATTCAAGAAGCTCTTGTAATAAGAAAAAATACCCTTGAGAATATGAGTGTTTCGCAAGAATAATATACATGTAATGTATTGTTAAATGTGTAATTATGTTATATATGTTTATTACAATATGTGTTGTCTTTGCCATATTTCTTTGTAAAACTTTGTAAATGGCCAAAGGCAAAATTTGCCGATTGCTGAAAAGGTCAATTTGAGAATAAAGACATTGAACATATTAATTATTTCAGTGTTTTTTCATAAGGTATTTGAAATGGATGACCTGAAATATAACTTACGTTTTTTTCAGTCTGTGAATACCAGTGATGTATGGATTACTTTTTTTGCATTTTTGGTGCTTGAAATCATGCAAACTTTTCTAAATACTAGCAGTTTTCTAAGGGAACATATCACATGGACGTGACATTTCATGTTATGCATTTGCTTTCCGTTATTTCACAATAATATGCATTACCACACTGACGATTGTTTCGTTTCTTTCACAGGCTAGTATTCCGGCTTACAGGAAAGCAATGATGTTAGAATGTGTAATCGGACAACTGCTTTCCAGAAACTAGATGTTACAGTAGTATAAAAGGACTAGTCCGTCGTCCGTTTGTTAACGTTTGTCTCGTTAGCACGATATTGCCAGTAACACCGGAGTTATGGCTCGTGATTTTCTGAAATATGCTATAGTTTTCCTTATAAACATGATACGGCCTTCATTTATCTCTGATCTTTTTCAACCTTTATCAAAATAATGAAAGCTCGAAAGAGTTCGAAAACCAGCACATCGGGACAGTAACACCGGAGTTATGGCCCGTGATTGTCTTAAAATGCTATATTGACCTTGGTAACATGGTAACAACTTCATTTTTTAACGGATTCCGAGTTGTCCGACGTCCGTCGTCCGTCCGTCGTCCGTCGTTAACGTTTATCTCTTTAAGTCGATAGGGCCTTCATTTTTCATCCGATCTTTACCAAACTTTACCAAATGGTTAATATCAATGAAAGCTCAGAAAGTTTGAAACCCAGCCAGATTGGACCAGTAACAGCGGAGTTATGGCCCTTGATTTAGTTAAAAATGCTATATTTTGACTTGTTAAGACGATAGTGCCTTCATTTTTCATCCGATCTTTACCGAACTTAAACAAGTTCGAAAACCAGCCAGATCCAATCAGTAACAGCGGAGTTATGGCCCTTGATTTAGTTAAAAATGCTATATTTTGCCTCGTTAAGACGATAGGGCCTTCATTTTTCATCCGATCTTTACTAAATTTTAACAGATTGGTAATATTAATGAAAGCCCGGAAAAGTTAGAAAACCAGCTATATTGGAGTTATTTGCCCTTGAATTATTAGGAAATGCCATTTTCAGCCTTGTGAACACTCTACCCCCTTCATTTTGTTGATATCAAGGAATGCTCGAACGAGTTTCAAAACCCATTAACACCGGAGTTGTGGCCCTTTTTCAATTTTTAGTAATGTACACTGGAAACCCCAGGGGTCGTGGGTTCAAATCTCACTGGAGGCATTTATTTTTTTCATAAAAAACCTTGGTTCATGGGTTCAATGCTTTTTAATTATTTTTTTGTTTTTGTTTCAATATTAATTTTTTTAATTTAGTTTTACATAAAATTATAAGGAAGAACTTCAAAAATCTTATTCTCTGAAACTACAAGAGATAAAAGTTTAATATTTTTTATTTATATCAGCTTAAGAATCCTCTACCAAGTTTGTTCAAATGGTGACCCTGGAGTCAAATTTGGCCCTGTCCCCGGATCACATGTTTCACATATAGAGGATCTGACATGAGTTGTCATTTCATACAAGATTTTATTAAACGAGTTCAGGAATTTGTTATTAAGCGAGCCTCTGGCGAGCTTAATAACAAATTCCTGGACGAGTTTAATAAAATTTTGTATGAAATGACAACGAGTGTCAGATCCTTTTTATCACATGAATTTTGAAAAATCCAATTTCAAAATTTCAAAATTCAAACTTTCAAAAATTCAAAATTCAAAAATTCAAAATTCTCAAAATTCCAAATTTTAAATTTCAAAATTTCAAAATTCAAAAATTTGAAATTTCAAAATTCAAAATTTCAATTTGTCAAATTTGGCCCCGCCCCTGGGTCATATGTCAAACTTGGTTTGAGTGTTTATATTAACGGAAGTTTGATTTGTTTTAAAGCTAGCCAAACTTGATCCAAATACATCCCTCCAATTGAAGACAATTTATCAAAACTAGTTTGATAGTACTGAAGTGTGTACAGCGGTTCATTTGAACATGCGTTTTCTGTCCAATTACGGGTGTTGCCGGCGGAAAAAAAACGTGGTTTTAGCGATTTTTTAAAGCAAGATGGCCGACCTACTAAAACCAACCTATTTGAAATTCGTTATCAACGTTTTAGTTCCACTGCTGTGTTACTGAAGTTTGCATTGAAATATACTCAAAATGGCGCTTTTGTCGGGTTTCCGGCGTTGCCGACGGGCAGATCAACCACATAGACACGCGGGCGCAGCGTATTTCGAAAGCCTTTTGGTAGTGCTACTAAAATCACACCATTTGAGACCGTTGATCACCATTTTGGTTCTACTGCTGTATATTGAAAGTTCGAAAGTAAAAAAGAAGTCTGATCATCGGATAAGGAGTGTTGCCGGCGGGCAGATCAACATCATAGACATGCAGTCTCACTAGATTTTAAAAGCATGATGGCCAGCCTACTAATACCAACCCACTTGGGATTGGTTATCGCAGTTGTTCTTCTACTGCTGTAGTACTGAATTGTGTACACCGGTACATTTGAACATGCGTTTTCTGTCCGATTACGGGTGTTGCCGGCGGAAAAATCAAACTCATAGATACGTGGACTCAGCGATTTTTTAGCATGATGGCCGACCTACTAAAATCACTCTATTTGAAATTCTTTATCAACGTTTTAGTTCTACTGCTGTGTTATTGAAGTTTGCACTGAAATAGACTCGAAATGGCGTTTTTGTCGGGTTTCGGGTGTTGCCGGCGGGCAGATCAATCACATAGACACGCGGGCGCAGCGTTTTTTTAAAGCCTTTTGGAAGTGCTACTAATATCACACCATTTGAGACCGTTTATCGCCATTTTGGTTCTACTGCAATATGATTGAAAGCTCGAAAGTAGTAAAAAAGACGTCTGGTCGTCGGATAACGAGTGTTGCCGGCGGGCAGATTAACATCATAGTCACGCGGGCGCAGCGTTTTTTTAAAGGCTTTAGTAATTGCTACTAAAATCACACCAATTGAGACCGTTGGTCACCATTTTGGTTTTACTGCTGTATGATTGAAAGTTCGAAAGTAGTAAAAAAAAATACGTCTGGTCGTCGGATTACGAGTGTTGCCAGTGGGCAGATCAACATCATAGATACGCGGACGCAGCATTTTTTTAAGCCTTTTGGTAGTGCTACTAAAATCACACCATTTGAGACCGTTGATCACCATTTTGGTTCTACTTCTGTATGATTGAAAGTTCTTCAAAAGTAGTAAGAGAGACGTCTGGTCGTCGGATAAGGAGTGTTGCCAGTGGGCAGATCAACATCATGAACACGCGGGCGCAGCGGTTTTTTGAAGCCTTCTGGTAGTGCTACTAAAATCACACCACTTGAGACCGTTGATCACCATTTTGGTTCTACTGCTGTATGATTGAACGTTCGAAAGTAGTAAAAAAAACACGTCTGGTTGTCGGATAACGAGTGCTGTCGGCGAGCAGATCAACATCATAGATACGCGGGCGCAGCCATTTTTTTTAAAGCCTTTTGGTAGTGCTACTAAAATCACACCACTTGAGAACGTTGATCACCATTTTGGTTCTACTGCTGTATGATTGAAAGTTCGAAAGTAGTAAAAACAAATACGTCTGGTCGTCGGGATAACGATTGCTGCCGGCGGGCAGATCAACATCATAGACATGCAATCTCAATGAATGTTAAAAGCATGATGGCCAGCCTACTAATACCCCCCCCCCCCAAGACCCCCTCCACAACCCCCACCCCTTGAGATTGTTTATCGCAGTTTTTGTTATTTTGCTGTAGTACTGACCTCTGTACTCCGGTAGTAGTGAAAATTCATTAATATTTATTTATTTTATTGACAAACTTAAAAGTGATTCTCTACGAAAACATTTAACGTGAAATTGAGACCGGGCGATATAATGGTGTTGATCGTGCTAATAGATTATGTAAACTTTGTAATCAGAATGTTATTGAGTCAGAATACCATTTCTTGCTGTGTTGTACTAAATACAACGATATTCGTACTAAATACTTAGGCCGCATAGCTTGGCCTACCCTCAATAAATTTACATATATCATGTCGTCTAAAAATAAAAAAATATTGTTAAAAAATTCAAAATTTATTCAAGAAGCTCTTGTAATAAGAAAAAATACCCTTGAGAATATGAGTGTTTCGCAAGAATAATATACATGTAATGTATTGTTAAATGTGTAATTATGTTATATATGTTTATTACAATATGTGTTGTCTTTGCCATATTTCTTTGTAAAACTTTGTAAATGGCCAAAGGCAAAATTTGCCGATTGCTGAAAAGGTCAATTTGAGAATAAAGACATTGAACATATTAATTATTTCAGTGTTTTTTCATAAGGTATTTGAAATGGATGACCTGAAATATAACTTACGTTTTTTTCAGTCTGTGAATACCAGTGATGTATGGATTACTTTTTTTGCATTTTTGGTGCTTGAAATCATGCAAACTTTTCTAAATACTAGCAGTTTTCTAAGGGAACATATCACATGGACGTGACATTTCATGTTATGCATTTGCTTTCCGTTATTTCACAATAATATGCATTACCACACTGACGATTGTTTCGTTTCTTTCACAGGCTAGTATTCCGGCTTACAGGAAAGCAATGATGTTAGAATGTGTAATCGGACAACTGCTTTCCAGAAACTAGTTTATACAGTAGTATAAAAGGACTAGTCCGTCGTCCGTTTGTTAACGTTTGTCTCGTTAGCACGATATTGCCAGTAACACCGGAGTTATGGCTCGTGATTTTCTGAAATATGCTATAGTTTTCCTTATAAACATGATACGGCCTTCATTTATCTCTGATCTTTTTCAACCTTTATCAAAATAATGAAAGCTCGAAAGAGTTCGAAAACCAGCACATCGGGACAGTAACACCGGAGTTATGGCCCGTGATTGTCTTAAAATGCTATATTGACCTTGGTAACATGGTAACAACTTCATTTTTTATCGGATTCCGAGTTGTCCGACGTCCGTCGTCCGTCCGTCGTCCGTCGTTAACGTTTATCTCTTTAAGTCGATAGGGCCTTCATTTTTCATCCGATCTTTACCAAACTTTACCAAATGGTTAATATCAATGAAAGCTCAGAAAGTTTGAAACCCAGCCAGATTGGACCAGTAACAGCGGAGTTATGGCCCTTGATTTAGTTAAAAATGCTATATTTTGACTTGTTAAGACGATAGTGCCTTCATTTTTCATCCGATCTTTACCGAACTTAAACAAGTTCGAAAACCAGCCAGATCCAATCAGTAACAGCGGAGTTATGGCCCTTGATTTAGTTAAAAATGCTATATTTTGCCTCGTTAAGACGATATGGCCTTCATTTTTCATCCGATCTTTACTAAATTTTAACAGATTGGTAATATTAATGAAAGCCCGGAAAAGTTAGAAAACCAGCTATATTGGAGTTATTTGCCCTTGAATTATTGGGAAATGCCATTTTCAGCCTTGTGAACACTCTACCCCCTTCATTTTGTTGATATCAAGGAATGCTCGAACGAGTTTCAAAACCCATTAACACCGGAGTTGTGGCCCTTTTTCAATTTTTAGTAATGTACACTGGAAACCCCAGGGGTCGTGGGTTCAAATCTCACTGGAGGCATTTATTTTTTTCATAAAAAACCTTGGTTCATGGGTTCAATGCTTTTTAATTATTTTTTTGTTTTTGTTTCAATATTAATTTTTTTAATTTAGTTTTACATAAAATTATAAGGAAGAACTTCAAAAATCTTATTCTCTGAAACTACAAGAGATAAAAGTTTAATATTTTTTATTTATATCAGCTTATGAATCCTCTACCAAGTTTGTTCAAATGGTGACCCTGGAGTCAAATTTGGCCCTGTCCCCGGATCACATGTTTCACATATAGAGGATCTGACATGAGTTGTCATTTCATACAAGATTTTATTAAACGAGTTCAGGAATTTGTTATTAAGCGAGCCTCTGGCGAGCTTAATAACAAATTCCTGGACGAGTTTAATAAAATTTTGTATGAAATGACAACGAGTGTCAGATCCTTTTTATCACATGAATTTTGAAAAATCCAATTTCAAAATTTCAAAATTCAAACTTTCAAAAATTCAAAATTCAAAATTTCAAAATTCTCAAAATTCCAAATTTTAAATTTCAAAATTTCAAAATTCAAAAATTTGAAATTTCAATTTGTCAAATTTGGCCCCACCCCTGGGTCATATGTCAAACTTGGTTTGAGTGTTTATATTAACGGAAGTTTGATTTGTTTTAAAGCTAGCCAAACTTGATCCAAATACATCCCTCCAATTGAAGACAATTTATCAAAACTAGTTTGATAGTGCCATATTTGCTACACAATCATTCTATCCCCACCCACCCCACCCCACCCCACCATGGAATCATATAGCCAGTAGGGCCTTCATTTTTCATCCGATCTTTTCCAAACTTTTTCCAGATTGTTGATATCAATGAAAGGTGGGACGAGTTTGTAAACCGCCACATCGGCCTGTAACACCGGAGTTATGGCCCTTGACTTTCTGAAATTATCCTATATTTTGCCTCGTTAACACACTCATTTTTCATCAGATCTTTCCAACACTTTACCAGATTGTTGATATCAATAAAGCCCGGAAGAGTTCGAAAACAAGCTAGATCGGACTATTAACACCGGAGTTAGAGCTCTTGATTTTCTGAAATTTTCTATAGTTTGTCTTGTTAACATAATAGGGCCTTAATTCGCTTATCGTCTGGGCCCAGTTGTTCAAAGATCGATTATCTTAACGCTCAATTAGTGAAAACTTTTCAAATTTCATTTTCTCATACGGAATATGTTTTTGTATCACAAAACGTATTAATTTGAGTTTCTTCTGAATATAAAATGTTTAAATGCTAAATTTCTGGCTGCAATATCATTTCAAGGAAATTCAGAGATTTATTTTAACTGATCGAGCGTTAAGCTAATCGATCTTTGAACAACTGGGCTCTGATCTTTTCCAGAAACGGCCTATTATAAAAAAGGAAGCTTGAGATTGTAATTAGGGTCACTGAGGTCAAGGTCACTGTAACTAAAGATAGCAAATTGGTTTTCATTAAAAGCTTTAATTAGAATGAGATATTTGCCTGAAACATGGTAGGTAAGAACCTTATATAAAAAGCAAACTTGGGATTCAATTTGAGTTAACTGGGGACAGGGTCAAGGTCACTGTTACTAATAATAGAAGAACTGGTGTTCGCACAATTACTTTAATAAGGAATGATATAGTGGCCTGAAAATTGGTATGTATGTAGGGTCAGAGTTATAGCCCTTGGTTTTCGTAAATATACTCTTGTTGGCCTCATTAAGATCTTTACTTTTTATCTAACAGTTTGTTGATATCAATAAAAGCTCGCACATGTTAAACAATATCCCGGTTTAATCAATAACAACAGAGTTATTGCCCTTGATGTTTTTACATGTATATTCTATATTTTTCACATAATCACACATAACCTAGTATTCATTTCAGCCAGTAGAGCGATACAGGCCGTCTTGGGTCTCTTGTTATGATTTTATAAGTTGAAAGTAACAGTTCAAAAGCAAACATAATACCCTACTATACTAATGGCATAAAACACTAGTATATATATAGTTTAATTCTGTTTATTTACGAAGATACTCCGCTTGTGTTTATCGTTGTCAGTGATCTTTGTAAAGAACATTACAATTATATTTATAATATTACACACATAAACAAACGGCATTACGCCCAACAGTTCACATGCAAATAGTACATACATCTATAAACATGTATATGCCATACAATCAACATTTCCAGTTAATGACAATGTGTATGTTTTTCAAGTTTCAAGGCAAATGTTTTTAGTTTTTTACAATATTTTACAACAAATACTTATGTTTTTGAAACGAGTAATCATTAGTAATGGCAAAAGTACAATTATTTTTGTGGACAAAACACGGAGAAAAGTGAGCTATTTATAAAAAATGTCGTCTATTCTTTAAATGTTCTTATAAATGAAAACTGACAGTTTCTTTAAAAAGTTCCTGCTTTCTGTTTTAATAAGTTCTATAAATGTTGGTATGTTTAGCCGTTTCCTGAAATATGTGTTAACATATTCTTTGCTTATATCATGATATAGTGGAAACTCCAATACAAAGTGGAATTCGTCTTCTAGTGTATTGCAAAGTTGGAATTTTATTTCAGATATTGGTATTTTATTTGACCATTGCCCTGTTTCAATTTCTTACCTATGACTAGAGAATCTAATTTTTTAAAATAAAAAAAAAGTCCTAAATTTATTTATATTGGAGTATGTCTAAATAATATTTGAACCTATATATTCTTTACGTACTAGCTCTAGTGGAAGCCAGTCATTTGACATTCCAATTTTGTATAAACATATCGTTAACTCGTTGTTTAAATATATCAATGAAGTATGGTGTGTGCTCTGCTCATTGAAAATACCTAACTCCATTAAATCCTGTTCGTTCCAATAATCCTTTAACTTGAGATGCCCAATTTAATTTGTTTTGAGTTTACAATCAGATCATTTAGACGTTCAATGTTCGTACAAATCACAAAACAGGCTTGGCGCTCGCAGGTGTTTTGATCATATACAACTAGCTATCCACTTAATCCCAACAAAATATATATCAAAATAATTGACAGATAATTTGCCGTCACAGATTTACATTTCAAAGCTGCATTATTTCATTGTTACACTCCACGAAATTTTGTAAAAACTTATGTCCCATGTTACATTTTTCAATCACATACTTTACGGGAATCACAATATCTCGAAGGTGTTACATACCATTTTGCCGAAATGACTTGCGAATGCTGGCCGGAAATGTCGCAAAGTCGTACTGTAACGGACATGACCTCAACTGACGTAATTACCGGAAATAGACGTGAAACTAAACAACGCATGGATGTCCCATCCGGTTTGATGACGTACTTACCGGAAATAGACGTGAAACTAAACAACGCATGGATGTCCCATCCGGTTTGATGACGTACTTACCGGAAATAGACGTGAAACTAAACAGCGCAAGGATGTCCCATCCGGTTTGATGTACAGCGGGCGGACATATTATATTATGAAATAAAAGAAATCAAGTCAAAGAAAGGTAATTCATTTCTTATAGTATTAACGATCCTGTGTTAATAAATCGTTTTATGAATAAAACGTATTGCATACTCTCCGTTATGAATTATTTTTCTGTGATTTACTGTGTCTAGCCATGAGGATTTTTTCTAACAAAATGTATGAAAAAGACTCTAGATTATGTTAATACAGTAGCAATTTTAGAATCTTCAAACAATAAAATAATATCTAAACTTAGATAAACAAATGGGTCTTGAAACGATATGTGTTATTAATAGTTTAGTCCGAATAAAGTATCGCAATATAAATAAATAAATAAATAAATAAATAAATATAAACAAATAAATAAATAAATAAATAAATAAATAAATAAATAAATAAATAATAAATAAATAAATTAATTAATTAATTAATAAATAAATAATAAATAATAAAATAAATAAATAAATAAATAATAAATATTGTTTACCACATACTCTGCTGCTGCTGCGTCAGCGAATGCCCTTCAGATGAAGCGAAAGAAGGAAGAGATGGAGATACGAAGGGGAAAAAACGGAAAATGTATGCAAAGCTGAAAGAACATTATAATTCTACAAAAAAGGAGAATCACTTAAATTATTATACGACACAACGCGTGAAAATACACTAACATTGTATTTTATGAGATTTATTTTAATTGTATCACTTTGAAATTAATATTTCCATATAATTTATGCTGTGAATAAAATATTTAAAATTATGTATAAACTGATGTATTTTATGAGTTGGTATTGCCATAGTTTGTACAGTAGTGACCCACCACAGGAGTGCTAACTGTTTTACGACGGTTCCCGAATATACGTCTGAGAACAAGAAAAACTTAACCGAATTTGCGTCAACGTCATGTTACAGCGATTTCAAGGGTAGGAACGTACGTCCCGGACCCCTGTAATTCTGATAGCACGTACACGTGCCAACGCTCGATTCGGTGAGTAAAACCTTCTTTTTTTCTATGAATTCAATGATATTTGTAAAATTGAACTAGTGCAGAGATGGAAGCCTGCTCTCAATTATATGTAAACGCATGTGACTTTCTAAAAGCATTTACGGTTAAGTCCGGAAAACGCGACAAAGTCAATTTGAATTCTGATAGTCCGTACACACAAACAATTGACAGTTGAAAACTTGTTAAATTTGATCTTATTTCAACTTTTCTAAGTGAAAAGAAGCTGAGCCGGAGATTTGTTACTCCACGCCGTTTTAGATATCCAATGTTCCATGCCATTACTGCCTTGTTTGAAGACATTAAGAGGAAAAATTAGACACGACAGCGCGTACGAAGTGAGAGTTTGAGAGATAGCACGTACACACAACATGAATAATTGAGAAAATGATGGATAGCGCGTACATAAAATTGCATGTTATTGGGTAGGTACATACTGACATTTCTCAAATGATGCCTGTAAATCAAATGTGTGTTAATAGTGTACAAATGTACATGTCAGAGGCAGTCCCCAGTCTGTTCAACTTTCCCAATAAAGTTATACAAAAAAACAAAAAGGATTCATATGGCGTAAAAGGTGCGCAGAACAGATTGACTCGGAACAACGAAATTTATATCTGATTCAACAGGCTCGCATCTGCCTCTCCTGGCTTCACCCGCGACAACTTGCGAAGTGTTTTTAAATCCAGACATAAATCTCAAGAATTTCCCGCCAAATAACTGCCGACCGAGCTTCTAAAATTTCTTGCTTTCTTCACTATATCTCATAGAAGATGTCGTCTCCTCACCATACCACGCAACAACTTCAGTCCACAACAAGAATGCCATATGTTTTACTTGCTGGACACCCTGATGTATTTACCGGAAAAAATCTAGAAACACGTTCTTAATTCCTTCTTTGGCGAGATTTTAATGACGTCCGGTGCCAACTCCATCATTTCTTGAAAGTCTTCTTTAAGTCCATCATCATCTTCCCAATTTGCAGAACTATCACCCAGTTCCAAATCATTGGATGTTTCGTCCTCATAAATGAACCCAGCAAGATCACTCGGGTCATCATTATCTCCAAGAGTCACATTGTCCTGGTGCGTCTTGTGTAGAGGGAGATCCGGTGATTTCGTCGGAATATAATATGGACTTGAAACACACAAACAAGTCTTAGAGTCCAATTTAGACAGAATAGCAAATATGAAAGTAGGTTTAAAATGAGGATATATTCAAAGACTGTTAACCTATTTCGTATTGAACAACGGGCGTGCTCAATTTTCAGTGTAGGTCATCCATATAACTTATATATACCAATAACTAGACGGGTGTTCCCCGGAATACCTGTGTCGCATGTCAGCGGTTTGTCAGTATAACAAGTTTTTTTGGACTTGATAAATTACCTTGACAACTAGCCTGAGTAAGTTTTTTTTATGATGAAAAAATCAGTATTTAACCGATATAATGACATTTAGCGTGACCTTGACCTTTTTATATCCTAGCATGGTCATGTCGATGTTGTCAAGATGAGTACATATTGAAAGTTTGATGAAGAAATATCAAGAAATGAGAAAGTTATAGCCAAAGTTAAGTTTGCGTGACCTCCTGACGGACTGACAGACTGATGGACAGACGGACTGACGACAAAGTGATCCCTACGTATCGCATTTTTCTTCGAAAAGGTGACACAAAAATAGCGCCAGCAGTCGATGTTTCGGGCAAAATAAAAGCTCAAGTCAATATCATCGATATATCCGAACATCATTTCTGACCTATAGTGATTTCGTTATTTTTGAAAATGGTCGCAACTGATTTCGAATATTGTGAATTGGGGCCAAATTTTCACACATGTATCGCCTGTCATTCCAAAACACAAAGTGTGCATACACAGCTTGGGAAAATAAATACCATTGTATTAAATTAAAAGCAATACATCCGCTAAATTGTATCAATGCAGATGCCATAACTTTACTGTCGTCATCAATTCAAAAATGTGTATGAACATTTTTTCTTTATTTTCTTTCAAATAAACTTTGCATTTTACAAATACCTTCGCGTGCTTCCGTCTCGAAAGCCAACCGCTTGGTGACTGGAGATTGTGTTGGAGTTAAATTTGCACTATATCTTCGTTTAACCGACTTCGGTGAATCGTGTGGTGACTTGCGAACTTTCGGTGAGATTCCAGGACATGTAAATGTACTGCTGGCCAGAATAAGGTTTTTCACTGGAATTGTTCGTAAATTGTTATTAATGGATTTCCTCAATTTTCTCTTTTCTCGTTCTTTTTTTTCTGTTTAAAGTTACGTTGGATTTTTTTCTTCTCATGATGAATATCTAAAAATATATAACATTCCATATATCAACTAATTATTTGCATTAAATTAACATTAAATTAACGAACATACTAACGTTTACCCCATTTTCTGCTTTTATGGGTTTGTGTGTACGTGCTATCTGTTTAAATGCGCTTTTCTCTTGTTTGTACGTGCTATCTCTCAAATTCTCACTTCGGCCGCGCTATCGTTTCTAATTTTCCCTCTTAACGTCTTCAAACAAGGCAGTAATGGCATGGAGCATTGCATATCTAAAACGACTTGGAGTAACAAATCTCCGGCTTAGCTTCTTTTCACTTAGAAAAGTTGAAATAAGACCATATTTAACAAGTTTTCAAATGTCAAGTGTTTGTGTGTACGCACTATCAGAATTCAAATTGACTTTGTCGCGTTTTCAGGACTTAACCGTTAGTCACATGCGTTTACATATAATTGAGAGTAGGCTTCCTTCTCTGCACTAGTTCAATTTTACAAATATCATTGAATTCATAGAAAAAAAAGAAGGTTTTACTCACCGAATCGAGCGTTGGAACGTGTACATCAAATTTGCAGGTGTCCATGACGTATTTGTTGTTAGATCTGTGGTCACATTTAGGATCCATAAGCGAGTCAACTCAAAAGCACCGCAGTTAAAAGACAAAACAAATAATAAGAGGGTACCAATCCCCCGCCCCCTGGCATCTGGAGTACTGGCTTTTTTTGGGGCATGGCATCTGGTATACTCCCTAACAGAGGGTTGGCATCTGGAATACTATTTGAACCATGCGAGGACGCGCAGCGGCCGAGCCCGAGGGCCCGCATGGCCTGAGCTCTCTAGGGGGTTACGGGGGCATGCCCCCCCGGTAAATTTTGAAATCTAGGTGCTCTGAAATGGCATTTCCAGCAATCTGAGACATAAATTAACATTTTTTGGATGGAAAAAAATATTTTTTGAGAAAAATACGACGTACGCGTATGAAAAACTGCGATGTCGGCGTACGGCGTACCACAACCCGGCGTACGGAATACTGGCTAATATGGGTCGGAATCCGGCGTACGAAAAGGGGTCGGTACCCTCTAATAACGCCATAGGATATTTATCATGTTTCAATATCCATTTATGGATGAAATGCCCACTGATAAGTATAGGCATATTTTCTTCCTGCAGTTTTGTACAGGATACGTTTCGAGATTTGATAAATAGTCGCCGAAGTCTGAGCTAAAAATAAACCAAACTGACATACTTTTACTTTCGTTCAGGGTTCTTATATATAATCACTTTGAACTCTTTGCTCTCGTGGTATTGCATCCAAACGCAACACAGTGAACCATTTTCCAATAGTTATCTAATATAATAATACAAAATAAGTTGTTACAAATAAAAATAATAAATATATGTCTTCCCGAAAGCACCATGCATGAATACAACAGAACAACCAGGCCATAAGGTCAATGGCAAAACTACGTCATCACGCAAAGTGCGCGCGGAAACTACCGAATTGTTCCGGACTTTCACGAAGACAAATGTGTTTATTTCTCCTTTCAATCTCTATCCAGAGTACACTCGTTCCTCATTTGACTCTGTCAACGTCAAAGGAAATAGGGCGAACGGTTAGCTATAGGTCACGTGATTATTGAAAAAAGTTATGACGATGTTTATAATAAATCCTTTTGCGTGATCTGCAAAGATAAAATATAGACCTATATTAAATAATTTCAATTTTTATTTCTATGAGTTAATGTTTTTGAGTGATTTTCTGTTATCGAGCTTCGGTTTGAAATGTTTACGTATGCGTTTCGATTAAGGAGACCTAAGTACGTATTATTTTTGTAGTAAAATAGTCCCGATTAAAACTAAACATTTGTAATAATAACTATACAGTATATCTAATCTATCTTGTGGCCCTTGTTCGGTATTCAAAAATATCACTATGTCATCAGCATATAGGAGTAGTAACTGCTTTGACATTCCAGTATCGATACCTTTAAAACCATGCAATGTTTTCTAAGTCATTCACATACATGGAAAATATGAAAGTTAACAAACAATCTCATGCGTCTTTCCCAGAAAACAGCTAAAACTGCCACTAAGCTGGTTTTCCTATGTTACTCTTAATTATATTTGTATACAATGACTAATAATATTTAGAATTTTTCCTCGGACTCCATATTGTATAAGTTTATGGAATATATTTTCTCTAACCAACAGGTCAAAGGCTTACTTTACATATATTGTTTTTCATTCAATATACGATGTAGCAAACCATGCAAAACAAACATGTTATCTAATATGTTGGTGCGGAGTCTAATATAGTGTTGCTCTTGCAGGCCGTTATCATACGGGGAAGTCGTACACTCAGTTTGATTGAGTTTAGGAAAAGATATGGTAACGGACGGAATGAGGGATAGACGGACGGACGGACGGACGGATGGACAGAACAGACGGACAATAGGGGGCAATGTTAATATAGTTCTACTCTTTTTTATTGAAAAGGTGGGTATAATAATTGCGCGTTGTGTATATAAAATCAGCTTATTCGTTATTTACTTCTCTTGCGCAGTAGTTCAACAGAATACGACACTGCAACCAGTCGTCTGCTTAGATTGTCGTTGTTTGGAAGACCACGTGTTCCTGTCTCCTAGAAACCATGTGCTCCAGTACCAGCCGTCTACTTTGGTTCCCGCCATAGAGCTTGCTAATGTTACGGTCCGAGTCATCACCGGACGCGTAGTTTGATAAATAAGAAGAACATATTACAGCAATGTAGAATGATGTTTTTAGCTTTAAGTGCGAACCATGCCTGTGGATCTAGTTTATCAATATGTTAACGGCAAAAAAGGTGTTTGTCTTCCAAAATGTCATGACGCCATGAATATCTTTTAAAATAAATGACTGTAAACAACACATATATTGTAAACAACACATGTTTTTTTATAAGTTATTCAAAATAAGGAAGCACATCCAAACAAACAAAATAACAATTTCTTTAAGGGACACACGGCAATCTTTCACATTTTTGCATCTCAATATTAAGCAAACGTTCATAAAAGGATATCATAAAAGGGTATTCTTTTGTAAAATAATTAGATAAAAAAAGTCTTAAAGTAGCGGTATCCTCGTTCCGTTAGTTTGGTGAAGATATCGCAAGAACAGCCACATTAGTTTCTAAATGATTTGTTTAAGTGTCCCCTATATTTATATTAAACATAAATCAGCCCTGTGATGGAGGAACACCTTACCCCAGGGCCATTATAGACTAAAGTTCAGCACTATATGCAAATATCATGACTGTAGCCAAAACTGTTCTTTTGTCAAAATCGTGAAAAAGTAAAACGTGTAAACATGATAACATTTATCTTAAACATTTTCTCTGTGTGATATCGTCTTTACAAGGTATTATGGTACCTGTTTTACTGTATGATAGTTGTTACCTTGTGTTTCGTTTCGACAAGGGTCATACAATTATGGTTAAGCTTTTTGTTAAACCCAACAGGCAGCTGACTTTGTTAGGATGTCGTGTTGCATGTTGGGAATGCTATTTATGTTTTTTCTATAGAAATATATAGATATATAAATAATTGAGATTTTAAGTACTAAACAATAGAAAATGTAATGTTCACAACTTTCAATAGTGCTCCACACCTTGTTTTAAATCTCAATATTATTGTTTATAGGATTGATGCATAATCAGCTATGTAATATGTTATACTACTTTAAACTGAGTATATTGTACCAGTTTGGCATCTTGTGTTTCGTTTCGACAAGAGTCATGCATATGGTAATACATATCAATATATATCGTTTGTTTAAATAGTTTCATTAAAACTCTATACTCATAACTAATTGAGCCTGATAGAAAAATATTCAGTAACACTACATGTATTGCGTGATGTATATATTTTTGTTCTATATATGTACATATATGTTGACTTTCGTCTATGTTAACTTTTTGTATTGTATGTTATAATTATATGTATAAGCTCTCCTACATCTTGGAGGAAAATAAAGAATCTATCTATCATAGTGTGAACAATTTAATTTTGTTCTGTTGATTTGATAGCATAATTGTCTAAGTTGTAATGCTTCCAAATACTTTGTCAACAGTTACTGTTTTAACTCTGCCTTTCAATATCAGTCATTTTACAAAATGTAAGCGGTTTTCTGACTGAATAAAACTGACCAAGCATTTTGTTTTCAAGTATAAGTTGTGATATCCTTTTACAGACATATGATTACATGTACCTGTTGCATAATTAAAATAATTTCATTCTCTAGTACTAAAATACAGTATAGATCACGCGAAACCCACACTTTACTCACCGAGTTTTGGGGGTGGCATGTGTTTGAACTCCGTCGGTATCCTTTTCGTGAAAGTATGACATTTTTGTATGGTCAAACACTCCGAGCCACACCATGTTGAATCCAATTGACCAAGAGTGTGTGTCTGTGATGGTTTATTCTAGGGAATATAAACAAATCTGAATTATTCCGACAATTTATCAGTTGGTCTAGTCAGCGCACTTGAAAATGCAAGAACTCATCAGAACCGTAAAGAAAATAAATGAGACACCGGGTGTATATTTTCTTTACAAAATGTGTTTGATTCATGTCTTTAAAGAGTAAGCTTTATAACAGATGCACATTTCAAGTGTTTAATGCAGTAAATCACAAGTTTGTGATCATTTTTGTTGTCCGTTTTCAACAATATAAAAATCCATAATCCGAGCCTTTGCCAGATGCATTTAACAAGGCATCACTGACAACCGGTTTATGACCTGGGATTCTTTACTGTTTTTTAGATCACCTTGAGCCTTCTTTTAGATCACCTGAGCCGAAGGCTCAAGGTGATCTATTGGGATCATTCTTCGTCCGTCGTCTGTCCGTCGTCCTTAACTTTTCTTCAAACGACTTCTTCTCAGAAACCGCTTGGCCAATTTTGACCGAACTTCACATGGATGATCCTTTTAGCAATGCTTTTTAGCTTTGTTAAAATTAGGTCAGCGCAACATCCAAGATAGCCGCCATTACCATATATGGTCGAAACCTTAAAAAATCTTCTCACGAACCGCTGGACAGATTTCAGCAGTTTTTCTTTTAGAATGATCTCCAATGCCTAGACTATCAAATTTGTTCAAAAGAAGGTTGTGCCCCTGGGGTCCAAAGTTTGTATATTGAGATTTTGCATGTTTTTCATAGACTTATAAAGGAAAAAGTTTTAAAAAATCTTCTTCTCTGAAACCACAAGGCACAGAGCTTTCATATATTACTTGTAGCATCAGCTTATTGTCATGTACTAAGTGTGTTCAAATGGTGACCTTGGAGTCTAATTTGACCCCGCCCTGTGTGTCACAATTTTACATAGGCCTGTATAGGAAAAACAAAACAATAAAAATTTTCTTCTCTGAAACTGCAAGAACCAGATGTTTAATATTTTGCTATAGCTTATGGTCCTCTACCAAGTTTGTTCAAATGATGACCCTGGGATCACATTTGGCCCCGCCCCGGGGGTCACAGTTTTAAATAGACTTGTTTAGGGAAAAACTAAAAAAAAAACTTCTTCTCCGGAACTGCAAGAGCCAGAGGTTTAATATTTTGCATTTGCTATAAGCTTATGGTACTCTACCAAGTTTGTTCAAATGGTGACCCTGGTGTCAAATTTGGCCCGCCTCGGTGGTCACAGTTTTACATATACTTATATAGGGGGAAAAAATCTTCTCTTGAAAGTGCAAGAGCCAGAGGTGTAATATTTTGCGTTTATTATAAGATTATGGTCCTTTACCAAGTTTGTTCAAATGGTGACCCTGTGGTCACATTTGACCTCGCCCCGGGGGTCACAGTTTTACATAGATTTGTATCGGAAAAAATCTTCTTCTCTGAAACTGCAAGAGCCAGAGGTTTAATAGTTTGCAGTTGCTATAAGCTTATGGTCCTCTACCAAGTTTGTTCAAATGGTGACCCTGGGGTCAAATTTGGCCCCGCCCCGTAGGTCACAGTTTTACATAGACTTATACAGGAAAAACATTAAAGTCTTCTTCTCTGGAACTACAAGAGCCAGAGGTTTAATATTTTGCATTTACTATACATAAGACTCTTATGTTCCTTTACCAATTTTGTTCAAATGGTGACCCTGGGATCACATTTGGTCCCGCCCCATGGGTCACATGTTTTACCCAGACTTGTATAGGGAAAAACTTAACAAAATCTTCTTTTCTGAAACCACAAGGTAAACAGCTCTCATATATTACATGTAGCCCTGGGGTCACGTTTGGCCCTGCCTCAGGTGTTACACTCTAGCACCTTCATTTTGTATTGATCTTTGCCAAACTTTGTCAGTGTCTTTATATCAATGTTAACACAACAGAGGCCATATTTCTTGAACAATCTTAACCAAACTTGCACAGATTGTAATAATTAACTATATGACCATAAGAATTCAGAGAAGTTTTATAACGTGCCAGTACTCAGGAAAAGGTTAAAAATTAAAAAATAAGAAAGGAAAGTATTATTATGAAAATCAGACGGCAGGTAACCCAGAATGTATGCTTTGTATTAACATTTTGATGAACATAATATTTGGTAAACAAGTTGCCTTAAGTCCGTCTGTCTGTTAGCAATTTTATAAAATCGACATCTGCTCTGAAACCGCTTGCAGGATTTTGATGAAACTTCATCACAATGTGACTTGAGAGGGCCCCACTCAGATTTGTGTTTTTCGCGGCCGCCAGTCATCCAAGATGGCCACCATGGCTAAAACTAGGTCAAATTTAAGGAAATTTCAAACAACATCTTCTCCGTAACCACTTATTTCATTCTACTGAAATATCATATACATGTTCCTTGGGTTGGCCTCTATCAAGATTGTGTTTTTCGTTATCGTCAAATAATCAAAATGGCCGCCACGGCGACTCAAAGTTATATAGGAAAAGGTTAAAAATGACATCTTCTCTGAAACCGCTTAAAGGATTTTGATGAAACTTAATCACAATGATATTTGGGATAGTCCCTCTCAGATTTATGTTTTTCGCGGCCGCCAGTCATCCAAGATGGCCGCCATGGCTAAAACTAGGTCAAATTTAAGGAAATTTCAAACAACATCTCTTCCGAAACCACTTATTCCATTCTACTGAAATATCATATACATGTTCCTTGGGTTGGCCTCTATCAAGTTTGTGTTTTTCGTTATCGTCGAATAATCAAAATGGCCGCCACGGTGATTCAAAGTTTACAAAGAGTAATATAGGAAAAGGTTAAAAATGACATTTCTGAAACCGCTTGAAGGATTTTGATGAAACAATCACAATGATATTTGGGATAGTCCCTCTCAGATTTATGTTTTTCGGGGCCCGCCAGTCATCCAAGATGGCCGCCATGGCTAAAACTAGGTCAAATTTAAGGAAATTTCAAACAACATCTCCTCCGAAACCACTTATTCCATTCTACTGAAATATCATATACATGTTCCTTGGGTTGGCCTCTATCAAGTTTGTGTTTTTCGTTATCGTCGAATAATCAAAATGGCCGCCACGGCGACTCAAAGTTTACAAAGAGTTATATAGGAAAAGGTTAAAAATGACATCTTCTCTGAAACCGCTTGAAGGATTTTGATGAAACTTAATCACAATGATATTTGGGATAGTCCCTCTCAGATTTATGTTTTTCGCGGCCGCCAGTCATCCAAGATGGCCGCCATGGCTAAAACTAGGTTAAATTTAAGGAAATTTCAAACGACATCTCCACTGAAACCACTTATTCTATGTGCAGTAACTCTGCAGTTCTGGGGATGAGAATGTTCTAGATCCATTCAAAGATACGTATTTTGATGTAAATAGAGGATGATTTTCTGTTTATAAGAACAAATACTAGTATACAATATATTGATATACATATGGGCAATGTATCCTCTGCTACCTTCTTTGACATCATGATTGTACACTTACTAAATACTTTTCAAAATAATTTCAAACCTGGTTTTTACTCAGATAATAAGTGTGTATTGAGATTAAAGATTAGTTTGCTTACAGTGCATACAGTGTCATACAATGACTGTTAAGTTCATATACAAGTTGTTGTTACAAAATGAAATAAGCTAGAGAGAATACAGTGTACAACATTCATTGAATATGGTTCATACTTTGTAAATAAGAGTGACATGTTCCCAATACAGAATACAACTTTTATGCAATATGGTTCATACTTGTAAATAAGAGTGACATGTTCCCAAGAGTTGTTTTAGTAAATTGTACATTTGTATCCTACTAAGTGATACAACTAAAATGCAGTGAACTAGAAAAGTAGTTGGAAATGGATTGTTGAACTTTATACCACCCAACATAAGCATCAGCCTTGCAGTTCATTGATCATTAAGAATGATTAAAAAAACAATTTTATCACTGTTAGCTAAATGCAATCATTGTTATTTCCAAGGTTTAGGGATGCCAGTGTCCATATGTATTTTTAGCTCACCTGAGCCGAAGGCTCAAAGGTGAGCTATTGGGATCACTCTTCGTCCGTCGTCCGTCGTCCGTCGTCGTCGTTAACTTTTGCTTCAAACGACTTCTCCTCAGAAACCGCATGGCCAATTTTGACCAAATTTCACGTGGATGATCCTTAGATAAATGCTTTTTAGATTTGTTAAAATTAGGTCAGCGCGACATCCAAGATGGCCACCATTACCATATATAGTTGAAACCTTAAAAAATCTTCTTCGCAAGAACCGCTGGACAGATTTCAACAGTTTTTCTTTTAAAATGATCGCCAACGTCTAGACTATCAGGTTTGTTCAAATGAAGTCCCCGGGTTTAAAAATGGCTATGCCCCGTGGTTCCAAAATTTGTATATTGAGATTTTGCATGTTTTTCATATAGACATTTAGGAAAAAACTTTTAAAAATCTTCTTCTCTGAAACCACAAGCCACAGAGGTCTCATGTATTACATGTAGCATCAGCTTATGGTCCTCTACTAAGTTTGTTAAAATGGTGACCCTGGGGTCACAGTTTTACATAGACTTATATAGGATTTTTTTTTTTAAAAATCTTCTTCTCGGAAACTGCAAGAGCCAGAGGTTAGATGTTTTGCATTTACTATAAGCTTATGGTCCTTGACCAAGTTTGTTCGAATGGTGACCCTGGGGTCACATTTGGCCCCGCCCCGGGGGTCACAGTTTTACATAGGCTTGTATAGGGAAAAACTGAAAAAAATCTTCAACTCTGGAACCACATGGCACGGAGCTCTCATGTATTACATGTAGCATCAGCTTATGGTCCTCTACTTATTTTGTTCAAATGGTGACCCTGGGGTCAAATTTGTCCCCGCCCCGGGGTCACAGTTTTACATAGACTTATATAGGATTTTCTTTTTAAAAATCTTCTTCTCGGAAACTGCAAGAGCCAGAGGTTTGATATTTTGCATTTACTATAAGCTTATGGTCCTTTACCAAGTTTGTTCAAATGGTGATCCTGGAGTCACATTTGGCCCCGCCCCAAGGGACACATGTTTTACATAGACATGTATAGGGAAAAACTTAAAAAATCTTCTCTGAAACTGCAAGAGCCAGAGGTTAATATTTTGCATTTGCTATAAGCTTATGGTTCTCTACCAAGTTTGTTCAAATGGTGACCCAGGGGTCACATTTGGCCCCGCCTGGATGTCACAGTTTTACATAGGCTTGTATATGAAAAAAAAAAATCTTCTTCTCTGGAATATCACATGGCACGGAGCTCTCATGTATTACATGTAGCATTAGCTTATGGTCCTCTACTTAGTTTGTTCAAATGGTGACCCTGGGGTCAAATTTGTCCCCGCCCCGGGGGTCACAGTTTTACATAGACTTATATATGAAAAAAAAAAATCTTCTCGGAAACTACAAGAGCCAGAGGTTTGATATTTTGCATTTACTATAAGCTAATGGTCCTCTACCAATTTTGTTCAAATGGTGACCCTGGGGTCACATTTGGCCCCACCCCGGGGGTCACATTTTTTCATAGGCTTGTATAGGGAAAAACTGAAAAAAAATCTTCTTCTCTGGAACTGCAAGAGCCAGAGGTTTAATAGTTTGCATTTACTATTAGATTATGGTCCTCTACCAAGTTTGTTCAAATGGTGACCTTGGGGTAAAATTTGACCCCACTCCGTGGGTCACAGTTTTACATAGACTTATATAGGAAACATATTAAAGTCTTCTTCTCTGGAACTACAAGAGCCAGAGGTTTAATATTTCGCATTTACTATACTCTTATGGTCCTTTACCAAGTTTGTTCAAATGGTGACCCTGGGTTCACATTTGGCCCAGCCCCAGGGGTCACGTTTTACAAAGACTTGTATAGGGAAAAACTTAAAAAATCTTCTTCTCTAAAACCACAAAGCACACAGCTCTCATATATTACATGTAGCCCTGGGGTCACATTTGGCTCTGCCCAGGGTGTTACTGTCTAGCACCTTCATTTTGTATTTGATCTTTTCCAAACTTTGTCAGTGTCTTAAACTGTCTATATCAATGTTGTTATACACAACAGAGCCCACATTTCTTGAACAATCTTAACCAAACTTGCACAGATTGTATATGACCATAAGATTTCGAAGAAGGTCGATAATGTGCCAGTACTCAGGTATCGCTTTAGGGCCATCTTGGCCCTCTTGTATTGGTTCAAGTTAACTCAGGTGAGCGATATAGGGCCATCATGGCCCTCTTGTTTAAAATGTCACTAATCTATTTGTCTATTAGGGGATAAACTATTTATAACAAATCATACCTAGTGATTAACAGTCTGAATTTGCAGCAACTCTGCACGTCTTTTCCATCTCAATTTAAATTTGTTTTTTATTTCAGTGCCAGATGACCTTTTTGTGTTGGTTCTCAGTAAAACTCAACTCACTCATTTTGATAGAAATATATGTATTACATGTCTGTCATTGTATATATGTTAGCACTGTATTGATGTATTACATACAGCATATAAATTCTGTAAAACATGTACCTGTAACTAAATATGATTAGTGAGTCATTACATTTATATACACACAATATATTGTTTATTTAGTGATGAAAATCCAACTATTTTCGAAATGGCATGTCCCCAAAAGGAACACACAATATAAGCACAGCATACAATTGACCTCAGTATCGTGTTGTGGTCAAGTGGTAGAGCGTCAGCCTTGCATGCGGGAGGCCATGGGTTCAATCTCCGGCCGGGTAAGACTTCATAAAAATGGTAATAGTAGCTCCCTTTCTTGACGCTCAGCATATAAAGAGTATAGGGCTGGTCGGCCCGGTTCTTGAGCATTCTTAACCAAACTTTCACAGATTATATATGACCATAACCGCTCGGAGAAGTTTGATAATGGACCAGTACTCAGGTGAGCGATATACGGCCATAAATGGACACCTTGGCGACCCAAAGTTTATATAGGAAAAGGCGAAATATGACATCTTTACACAGTAGAGTGTCTACAGGCCCTCTTGGGCCTCTTGTTTCTTGTTTTTGGCAGTAAGTGACATTCTACAACTTATTTTGTATTTCAGATTTCACTAAACAATACTGTCCTCAAAATTGGGCTCATTTCTTGTCTTAGGAGTATGGCTCTGGTGGAATGTTTTCGTTATAGGTTTCACCGTATGATATGCAGTAAGTATTAACAGACGTTACATTTATCTTGATGATCCATATAAATGTATTTTTCAACTTTACTAATAATAAACAGTTTTTTTTGTTGAGACGCTTTATCAAAAAGCTGAACATAGTAAACACAATAAGGGTCAACACATCATTTGTCCCTTAATTCTTCAAAGTAAAGATAGCATTTTGTATTTAGTTTGTAACACTTTTTGCTCTGTGGTTTTTCAACTTTATTCATACAATGATAACTATCGCACATTCCTAACAAAAGTTTCTAAAAAAAAGTTTATAAAATTGCACATCCTTGATTGACGGTTTTTCATTATTTTTTTAAAATTGTAAGATGGCAAAATTTGCATATAGCTCAGTTTCTCAAATTAGAACTACATAACAGCAACTAGTTCCTACTAGTTATAGGTTAATATGAATAACCTTGACCTACTTTGTGCATTTAAACCCAAGCGTGTATGTGTGTTTTACATTACAGCTACATAACAGCTACTAGTAGTAGGTTGGTTAATATGAATAACCTTGACTCACTTAAACCTAATGTGTGTGTGTTTTACACTAATGTAATTAAAATTAGAGATAAGTTTGGTTTCTAATTGTTCAAGGACATGATATAAAGGAAGCGTTTGAATTCCTTCCCCTCTTTTGGGGATGGCTAAAAAAAAGGATAATTTTATGAACCATTAATCGAATTTGTTCTTATATTTTGTTATGATTATTTCAGTCACAGCTGCTTGCAGCGTATCACAGAGCAGATATATGTAGACGTGGACATCACTATCTTCACCCGCCTTCTATGAACAGCGATGGCATTCTGGATTTTTCAAGTTTTCAACTGAATAATTTGTGTTACTTTTAAAAGTTAAAAAAAAAGAATTATGACTGGTGTTCACAACATTTTAGTATAGGTTTATTCACGGATACTTAACTACTCGAGATAGAAAACTCTTACTTTTAAAAGTTAAAAAATCGAATTATGACTGGTGTTCACAACATTTTAGGAAAAGTGTATAAAAATTAATTTTAATTTAGTAATATTTTAAAGGCAATAATCTGCCAAATAATGGCAAAATTAAACTGCATAATTGTTATCCAAACCCTATCCAGGTGTTCAGTCATAAAATAATGTGCCAATCAAAAGTATAGGTTTATTCACGGATATTTAAACTACTCGAGATAGAAACTCTTAATTTTACATTCCAGTTTCTGGTTTGGGCTTGGCTGGTTAAAGTCTTTCATATTGTGTGTTTAGAGTTTGTATTTTCAAAATATGTTATTTATATCAAGTGAAACTTGTGTGTTTAGAGTTTGTATTTTCAAAATATGTTATTTATATCAAGTCACACTTGTATTAAGCAACAGCTCAAGGGGGTGTCTAACAATGGTTGCCTACTAAAACGTTCGTAGAATAGAAATGAATATAAAACATATGCGAAAATAGTCCGAATTTGAGTCTATTTAACAAGTACCTTGACGAAAGCAAAAGTAATTTACATCATAACTATTTTGTGATATTGTTGTTGAGGAAAAAAAAGTCGTGTTTCAAATGGTTATTTCTCACTAGATTGTGTAGATCTTATCTGGTTGAGAAGTCATCTGGTGACTATGTTTTTGGTAATTTTGTGTGATTGAAGGAAATTGCATGCTTGTTTCCCTGCGAAAGTCGAGATGAGTTATTATCTCGTCTCGCGTGATCAATCAACAAGAACACTTGGCTAATATCCTTAAATAATAATCTTTTAATCAGAAATAATCAAGAATGTTGCGATTGATACGATTCTCTTGCGTCAAAAATTGTTTGCACTTTTCTCACTTCAATTGTTAACAGCAAATAAAAGCATGATTATCCAATTTGGACATCAGCCGATAAGTTACGACTTATGGTTCACTATCTCATTAGCGGCCATTTAATGATCAAAATTATAGATATTTGGTGTTAAAACACTCGGTCGTTGGTCACGTTAGGCTAAACTGGTCACATAAGACAATTGGTTGCTGAATGCTCGTTGTCGCATGAGCAAGTTTGACTTTATATTACTTGTCGTCAGTAGGTTTAGTAACGGCATACATCTGTTGATAGTAACGGCATACATCTGTTGATAGTAACGGCATATATCTGTTGATAGTAACGGCATACATCTGTTGATAGTAACGGTATACATCTGTTGATAGTAACGGCATACATCTGTCGATAGTAACGGCATACATCTGTCGATAGTAACGGCATACATCTGTTGATAGTAACGGCATACATCTGTTGATAGTAACGGCATACATCTGTTGATAGTAACGGCATACATCTGTTGATAGTAACGGTATACATCTGTTGATAGTAACGGCATACATCTGTTGATAGTAACGGCATACATCTGTCGATAGTAACGGCATACATCTGTCGATAGTAACGGCATACATCTGTTGATGGCGTGATAGGGACTTTAATCTTACCTAAACATTTCCAGATTCATATTAATATAATTAATGAAAAATGTATCAAAATGATGTGGAACTCAGAGCTATTTCATTAAGATATACCGGGGAGGAGCCCAGGAAGGCAGTTTATTAAACATTTGGGTGAACCCTATTTTCCGAAAATTTGGTTCTTTAAACTCAATTTTGCATCTATTGGTGGGTGTTCAATATCAAAAGTGCCTTCCTGGGGTCCTGTGTATGATTTATTGGAATAGCCCTCACTGGAGTGCACTTTATGGACTGGTTCACTGTAAATGTTGCATAGAAGACGTAACATTAATTTACACATTGTAACATATTACAGATCCATTCAGATGATTGTGTTTTTTTGTGTTTTTTTAATATTCGTATTTTAAATATTACTGCTGTCTCAAAAGGGACACATGGCAATCTTGATTTTTTAAAATCTCGCGGCGTCCTGTTACATGTGTTAGTCACATAACTTGCATGTGTTCAATCGTTAATATTGACTTTAAGAAGAGTACAAAGCAAATTGTTTCTGCATACATATTACTAACTGGTGATTATATTACACCAGTAATACACTCAAAACTTAATTCAATTATTTTCAAGCAGGTTTAAAGTCAAAATGATGCTTTTTAAGAACTTCCAAGATAGCTGTGTGTCCCTTTAATATGCAAAAAATTATGAGTCTTGTGTTGGAACAAATGTAACAACCTTCTGAAGATCTTTCATGATGTTACTGTACATCCATTTTATAAACTGAGCAAAAATAAAAAGTACCCCCTTTTTTTGCTGGTATTCCTATAGGCCAGTTTTTGAGGGCATAGGACTGCTCAGACAGCACTTGAATTAAATAGTTTTTGATGTTTGTAAGCACACTTCACTGAGTACTAAATATTCCATTAAACAGTTTCAGATTTTACCAAGCAATACTCCTTTATGGATGCTATGGAAACTTTAAAGGGAGGTAATTTGATGATTTTTGATGAGCAAAAGCTGCTATTTACACAACCGTGTTGTGTTTTAGTGTGATTTGTTTTTGTAAGCAACATATTAACTATTTTGTCTTGGAAAAAATTACGTAATTTTCATAGATTTAATGTGATTTAACCAAAAATGCATGGTTTTAAGAAAAAGGGGGATAACCCTTGTGTACTAATCTTTTCAAAAAAAAAATTTGGACTACTGGTGGTGGTCTATGTAATTATTCTATGTACACCATTGTTTATTTTCTGTTTTGCATTCTATATAAGTAAGGAAAAACTAAGGGTTATTTTTTATTTTTGGTCGGTTTATATATAATATAATAAAAATCATCCTTTATATCATATCCAAATCCAATTTAGTGTTGCCTGTGCAAGCTTGAAGACTGGCATATTTTCTCCCCAAGGTCAGGGAAAAATCAGATTTTAAATAAAAAAATGTCAGGGAAAAGTCAGAATTAACACTAAGTTTGATGCTGTTTCATTATCCAAATGTATGTAGGATTTATCAAAAAAAAAAACTTGTTTAAAATAACATTACTTTTGTAGGATAAAAGTTTTGTGACTGAACAACACAACTTTTTTAAGTTGTTTCACATTTTAAAAATAAGGTCCAGATATAAAATGTTTGAATTTAAAACAAGAGCAAAATGGGTGGAATGGTGGACGGCTGTAGGGGAGGACGAGGCCGATTAAATTGCATCAACATAAATTTTAAATTAAAAAAAAAGTTCAGGGAAAAGTCAGAATTAAACTAGGTTTGATGCAATTTCATTATCCAAATTGATGCAGGATTTATCAAAAGTTCCTTTTTTTAAAAAAGAAACTTGTATAAATTGATAACTTTTGTATGATAAAAAGTTTTATGACTGAACAACAATAGTTGTGTGAGTTGTTTCACATTTTAAAAATAATGTATCGATGTAAAATGTTTGAATTCAAAACAAGAGCAAAATGGGTGGAAAGGACGGCTGTAGGGGAATCGGAGGCCGATAAATTGCATCAACAGAAATTTTAAATTAAAAATAGTCTGAGGGTAAAGTCAGAATTAAACTAGTTTTGATGCAATTTCAGTATCCAAATTTATGCAGGATTTATCAGTCTCTTTTTTTTAATTTTTAAATTCATTACTTTTGTATGATAAAAGTTTTGTGACTACAACAATAGTTTGTAAGTTGTTCCACAGTTTTGTGTCTCCTTTTCGAAGAAAAATGGGATACATAGGGATCACTTTGTCGTCCGTCAGTCAGTTCGTTAGTCCATCAGTCTGTAACGAAAACTTAACGTTGGCTATAACTTTCTCATTTCTTCATATTTCTTCATCAGACTTTCAATATGTACTCATTATGACAACATCGATTTGACCATACTAAAGTATAAAGGTAAAGGTCACACTGAAGGTCATTATATGGGTTAAATACTGATTGTTTACTTCACAAAAACTTACTAAAGCCAGTTTATCTGAAAGTCCAGCCTATTTACTTGGCGCATCTTGACGCTATCAGGAGATAAATGAACTTGAATTGAAACTAAATAATTATCAGATTTTTATGTACTTTTATGTACCAGCTTAAAATAAATTCCTATATGCTTGCAGTCAAAACTTTCGCTTGAAAATACTTGATATAAGGAACATTTATTTTTATTTTACCTCCCTGTAAAACCCCACGTAAAATTCCCATACATGCCTGTGGAACAATTACGACCGTTTCCCGATTATGAAGCGGAGCAGTCCAAAATTAGTGTTTCATTATTGTGTCGTTTGTGATTGTTGTAATATATTACATAAATGTTCCACTGCATTGTAATAAATATATAAATGTACCACTGTGTTGTTGTAATATATTACATAAATGTTCCACTGCATTGTAATAAATATATAAATGTTCCACTGTGTTGTTGTAATATATTACATAAATGCTCCACTGCATTGTAATAAATATATAAATGTTCCACTGTGTTGTTGTAATATATTACATAAATGTTCCACTGCATTGTAATAAATGTATAAATGTTCCACTGTGTTGTTGTAATATATTACATAAATGTTCCACTGCATTGTAATAAATATATAAATGTTCCACTGTGTTGTTGTAATATATTACATAAATGTTCCACTGCATTGTAATAAATATATAAATGTTCCACTGTGTTGTTGTAATATATTACATAAATGTGCCACTGCATTGTAAGAAATATATGAATATTCACTGTGTTGTTGTAAGAAATATATGAAATGTTTCACTGTGTTATTGTAATAAATATGAAATGTTTCACTGTGTTATTGTAATAAATATATGAAATGTTTCACTGTGTTGTTGTAAGAAAAATATGAAATGTTTCACTGTGTTGTTGTAATAAATATATGAAATGTTTCACTGTGTTATTGTAATAAATATGAAATGTTTCACTGTGTTGTTGTAAGAAATATATGAAATGTTTCACTGTGTTGTTGTAAGAAATATATGAAATGTTTCACTGTGTTGTTGTAAGAAATATATAAAATGTTTCAATGTGTTGTTGTAAGAAATATATGAAATGTTTCACTGTGTTATTGTAATAAATATATGAAATGTTTCACTGTGTTATTGTAATAAATATATGAAATGTTTCACTGTGTTATTGTAATAAATATGAAATGTTTCACTGTGTTGTTGTAATAAATATATGAAATGTTTCACTGTGTTGTAAGAAATATATGAAATGTTTCACTGTGTTGTTGTAATAAATATATGAAATGTTTCACTGTGTTGTTGTAAGAAATATATGAAATGTTTCACTGTGTTGTTGTAAGAAATATATGAAATGTTTCACTGTGTTGTTGTAAGAAATATATGAAATGTTTCACTGTGTTGTTGTAAGAAATATATGAAATGTTTCAGTGTGTTATTGTAATAAATATGAAATGTTTCACTGTGTCATTGTAAAAAATATATGAAATGTTTCACTGTGTTGTTGTAATAAATATATGAAATGTTTCACTGTGTTATTGTAATAAATATGAAATGTTTCACTGTGTTGTTGTAATAAATATATGAAATGTTTCACTGTGTTGTTGTAAGAAATATATGAAATGTTTCACTGTGTTGTTGTAAGAAATATATGAAATGTTTCACTGTGTTATTGTAATAAATATGAAATGATTCACTGTGTTATTGTAATAAATATGAAATGTTTCGCTGTGTTGTTGTAATAAATATATGAAAAGTTTCACTGTGTTGTTGTAAGAAATATATGAACTGTTTCACTGTGTTGTTGTAAGAAATATATGAAATGTTTCACTGTGTTATTGTAATAAATATGAAATGTTTCACTGTGTTATTGTAATAAATATGAAATGTTTCACTGTGTTGTTGTAAGAAATATATGAAATGTTTCACTGTTTTATTGTAATAAATATGAAATGTTTCACTGTGTTGTTGTAATAAATATATGAAATGTTTCACTGTGTTGTTGTAATAAATATATGAAATGTTTCACTGTGTTGTTGTAAGAAGTATATGAAATGTTTCACTGTGTTATTGTAATAAATATGAAATGTTTCAATGTGTTATTGTAATAAACATGAAATGTTTCACTGTGTTGTTGTAATAAATATATGAAATGTTTCACTGTGTTGTTGTAAGAAATATATGAAATGTTTCACTGTGTTGTTGTAAGAAATTTATGAAATGTTTCACTGTGTTATTGTAATAAATATGAAATGTTTCACTGTGTTGTTGTAAGAAATATATGAAATGTTTCACTGTGTTGTTGTAATAAATATATGAAATGTTTCACTGTGTTGTTGTAAGAAATATATGAAATGTTTCACTGTGTTGTTGTAAGAAATATATGTAATGTTTCACTGTGTTGTTGTAAGAAATATATGAAATGTTTCACTGTGTTGTTGTAATAAATATATGAAATGTTTCACTGTGTTATTGTAATAAATATGAAATGTTTCACTGTGTTGTTGTAATAAATATATGAAATGTTTCACTGTGTTGTTGTAAGAAATATATGAAATGTTTCACTGTGTTATTGTAATAAATATGAAATGTTTCACTGTGTTGTTGTAATAAATATATGAAATATTTCACTGTGTTGTTGTAAGAAATATATGAAATGTTTCACTGTGTTGTTGTAAGAAATATATGAAATGTTTCACTGTGTTGTTGTAAGAAATATATGAAATGTTTCACTGTGTTATTGTAATATATATGTTATGATTCACTGTGTTATTGTAATAAATATGAAATGTTCCGCTGTGTTGTTGTAATAAATATATGAAATGTTTCACTGTATTGTTGTAAGAAATATATGAAATGTTTCACTGTGTTGTTGTAAGAAATATATGAAATGTTTCACTGTGTTATTGTAATAAATATGAAATGTTTCACTGTGTTATTGTAATAAATATGAAATGTTTCACTGTGTTGTTGTAAGAAATATATGAAATGTTTCACTGTTTTATTGTAATAAATATGAAATGTTTCACTGTGTTATTGTAATAAATATGAAATGTTTCACTGTGTTGTTGTAAGAAATATATGAAATGTTTCACTGTTTTATTGTAATAAATATGAAATGTTTCACTGTGTTGTTGTAATAAATATATGAAATGTTTCACTGTGTTGTTGTAATAAATATATGAAGGGTTTCACTGTGTTGTTGTAAGAAATTTTTTGAAATGTTTCACTGTGTTATTGTAATAAATATGAAATGTTTCACTGTGTTGTTGTAATAAATATATGAAATGTTTCACTGTGTTGTAAGAAATATATGAAATGTTTCACTGTGTTGTTGTAATAAATATATGAAATGTTTCACTGTGTTGTTGTAAGAAATATATGAAATGTTTCACTGTGTTGTTGTAAGAAATATATGAAATGTTTCACTGTGTTGTTGTAAGAAATATATGAAATGTTTCACTGTGTTGTTGTAAGAAATATATGAAATGTTTCAGTGTGTTATTGTAATAAATATGAAATGTTTCACTGTGGCATTGTAAGAAATATATGAAATGTTTCACTGTGTTGTTGTAATAAATATATGAAATGTTTCACTGTGTTATTGTAATAAATATGAAATGTTTCACTGTGTTGTTGTAATAAATATATGAAATGTTTCGCTGTGTTGTTGTAATAAATATATGAAATGTTTCACTGTGTTGTTGTAAGAAATATATGAAATGTTTCACTGTGTTATTGTAATAAATATGAAATGTTTCACTGTGTTATTGTAATAAATATGAAATGTTTCACTGTGTTGTTGTAAGAAATATATGAAATGTTTCACTGTTTTATTGTAATAAATATGAAATGTTTCACTGTGTTGTTGTAATAAATATATGAAATGTTTCACTGTGTTGTTGTAATAAATATATGAAATGTTTCACTGTGTTGTTGTAAGAAATATATGAAATGTTTCACTGTGTTATTGTAATAAATCTGAAATGTTTCAATGTGTTATTGTAATAAATATGAAATGTTTCACTGTGTTGTTGTAATAAATATATGAAATGTTTCACTGTGTTGTTGTAAGAAATATATGAAATGTTTCACTGTGTTGTTGTAAGAACTTTATGAAATGTTTCACTGTGTTATTGTAATAAATATGAAATGTTTCACTGTGTTATTGTAATAAATATGAAATGTTTCACTGTGTTGTTGTAAGAAATAAATATAATGTTGTACTGTGTTATTGTAATAAATATGAAAAGTTTCACTGTGTTATTGTAATAAATATGAAATGTTTCACTGTGTTGTTGTAATAAATATATGAAATGTTTCACTGTGTTGTTGTAAGAAATATATGAAATGTTTCACTGTGTTGTTATAATAAATATATGAAATGTTTCACGGTGTTATTGTAATAAATATGAAATGTTTCACTGTGTTGTTGTAATAAATATATGAAATGTTTCACTGTGTTGTTGTAAGAAATATATGAAATGTTTCACTGTGTTATTGTAAGAAATATGAAATGTTTCACTGTGTTGTTGTAATAAATATATGAAATGTTTCACTGTGTTGTTGTAATAAATATATAAAATGTTTCACTGTGTTGTTGTAAGAAATATATGAAATGTTTCACTGTGTTGTTGTAAGAAATATATGAAATGTTTCAGTGTGTTGTTGTAAGAAATATATGAAATGTTTCAGTGTGTTATTGTAATAAATATGAAATGTTTCACTGTGTTGTTGTAAGAAATATATGAAATGTTTCACTGTGTTGTTGTAATAAATATATGAAATGTTTCACTGTGTTATTGTAATAAATATGAAATGTTTCACTGTGTTGTTGTAATAAATGTATGAAATGTTTCACTGTGTTGTTGTAAGAAATATATGAAATGTTTCACTGTGTTGTTGTAAGAAATATATGAAATGTTTCACTGTGTTATTGTAAGAAATGTATGAAATGTTTCACTGTGTTGTTGTAATAAATATATGAAATGTTTCACTGTGTTATTTTAATAAATATATGAAATGTTTCACTGTGTTGTTGTAAGAAATATATGAAATGTTTCACTGTGTTGTTGTAAGAAATATATGAAATGTTTCACTGTGTTGTTGTAAGAAATATATGAAATGTTTCAGTGTGTTATTGTAATAAATATGAAATGTTTCACTGTGTTATTGTAAGAAATATATGAAATGTTTCACTGTGTTGTTGTAATAAATATATGAAATGTTTCACTGTGTTATTGTAATAAATATGAAATGTTTCACTGTGTTGTTGTAATAAATATATGAAATGTTTCACTGTGTTGTTGTAAGAAATATATGAAATGTTTCACTGTGTTGTTGTAAGAAATATATGAAATGTTTCACTGTGTTGTTGTAAGAAATATATGAAATGTTTCACTGTGTTATTGTAAGAAATATATGAAATGTTTCACTCTGTTGTTGTAATAAATATATGAAATGTTTCACTGTGTTATTGTTATAAATATGAAATGTTTCACTGTGTTGTTGTAAGAAATATATGAAATGTTTCACTGTGTTGTTGTAAGAAATATATGAAATGTTTCACTGTGTTATTGTAAGAAATATATGAAATGTTTCACTGTGTTATTGTAATATATATGTTATGATTCACTGTGTTATTGTAATAAATATGAAATGTTTCGCTGTGTTGTTGTAATAAATATATGAAATGTTTCACTGTGTTGTTGTAATAAATATATGAAATGTTTCACTGTGTTGTTGTAAGAAATATATGAAATGTTTCACTGTGTTATTGTAATAAATATGAAATGTTTCACTGTGTTATTGTAATAAATATGAAATGTTTCACTGTGTTGTTGTAAGAAATATATGAAATGTTTCACTGTTTTATTGTAATAAATATGAAATGTTTCACTGTGTTATTGTAATAAATATGAAATGTTTCACTGTGTTGTTGTAAGAAATATATGAAATGTTTCACTGTTTTATTGTAATAAATATGAAATGTTTCACTGTGTTGTTGTAATAAATATATGAAATGTTTCACTGTGTTGTTGTAATAAATATATGAAGGGTTTCACTGTGTTGTTGTAAGAAATATATGAAATGTTTCACTGTGTTATTGTAATAAATATGAAATGTTTCACTGTGTTATTGTAATGAATATGAAATGTTTCACTGTGTTATTGTAATAAATATGAAATGTTTCACTGTGTTGTTGTAATAAATATATGAAATGTTTCACTGTGTTGTTGTAAGAAATATATGAAATGTTTCACTGTGTTGTTGTAAGAAATATATGAAATGTTTCACTGTGTTGTTGTAAGAAATATATGAAATGTTTCACTGTGTTATTGTAATAAATATGAAATGATTCACTGTGTTATTGTAATAAATATGAAATGTTTCGCTGTGTTGTTGTAATAAATATATGAAATGTTTCACTGTGTTGTTGTAAGAAATATATGAAATGTTTCACTGTGTTGTTGTAAGAAATATATGAAATGTTTCACTGTGTTATTGTAATAAATATGAAATGTTTCACTGTGTTATTGTAATAAATATGAAATGTTTCACTGTGTTGTTGTAAGAAATATATGAAAAGTTTCACTGTTTTATTGTAATAAATATGAAATGTTTCACTGTGTTGTTGTAATAAATATATGAAATGTTTCACTGTGTTGTTGTAATAAATATATGAAATGTTTCACTGTGTTGTTGTAAGAAATATATGAAATGTTTCACTGTGTTATTGTAATAAATATGAAATGTTTCAATGTGTTATTGTAATAAATATGAAATGTTTCACTGTGTTGTTGTAATAAATATATGAAATGTTTCACTGTGTTGTTGTAAGAAATATATGAAATGTTTCACTGTGTTGTTGTAAGAAATTTATGAAATGTTTCACTGTGTTATTGTAATAAATATGAAATGTTTCACTGTGTTATTGTAATAAATATGAAATGTTTCACTGTGTTGTTGTAAGAAATATATATAATGTTTCACTGTGTTATTGTAATAAATATGAAATGTTTCACTGTGTTATTGTAATAAATATGAAATGTTTCACTGTGTTGTTGTAATAAATATATGAAATGTTTCACTGTGTTGTTGTAAGAAATATATGAAATGTTTCACTGTGTTGTTATAATAAATATATGAAATGTTTCACTGTGTTATTGTAATAAATATGAAATGTTTCACTGTGTTGTTGTAATAAATATATGAAATGTTTCACTGTGTTGTTGTAAGAAATATATGAAATGTTTCACTGTGTTATTGTAAGAAATATGAAATGTTTCACTGTGTTGTTGTAATAAATATATGAAATGTTTCACTGTGTTGTTGTAATAAATATATGAAATGTTTCACTGTGTTGTTGTAAAAAATATATGATATGTTTCACTGTGTTGTTGTAAGAAATATATGAAATGTTTCAGTGTGTTGTTGTAAGAAATATATGAAATGTTTCAGTGTGTTATTGTAATAAATATGAAATGTTTCACTGTGTTGTTGTAAGAAATATATGAAATGTTTCACTGTGTTGTTGTAATAAATATATGAAATGTTTCACTGTGTTATTGTAATAAATATGAAATGTTTCACTGTGTTGTTGTAATAAATATATGAAATGTTTCACTGTGTTGTTGTAAGAAATATATGAAATGTTTCACTGTGTTGTTGTAAGAAATATATGAAATGTTTCACTGTGTTATTGTAAGAAATGTATGAAATGTTTCACTGTGTTGTTGTAATAAATATATGAAATGTTTCACTGTGTTATTTTAATAAATATATGAAATGTTTCACTGTGTTGTTGTAAGAAATATATGAAATGTTTCACTGTGTTGTTGTAAGAAATATATGAAATTGTTTCACTGTGTTGTTGTAAGAAATATATGAAATGTTTCAGTGTGTTATTGTAATAAATATGAAATGTTTCACTGTGTTATTGTAAGAAATATATGAAATGTTTCACTGTGTTGTTGTAATAAATATATGAAATGTTTCACTGTGTTATTGTAATAAATATGAAATGTTTCACTGTGTTGTTGTAATAAATATATGAAATGTTTCACTGTGTTGTTGTAAGAAATATATGAAATGTTTCACTGTGTTGTTGTAAGAAATATATGAAATGTTTCACTGTGTTGTTGTAATAAATATATGAAATGTTTCACTGTGTTATTGTAATAAATATGAAATGTTTCACTGTGTTGTTGTAATAAATATATGAAATGTTTCACTGTGTTGTTGTAAGAAATATTTGAAATGTTTCACTGTGTTGTTGTAAGAAATATATGAAATGTTTCACTGTGTTGTTGTAAGAAATATATGAAATGTTTCACTGTGTTATTGTAATATATATGTTATGATTCACTGTGTTATTGTAATAAATATGAAATGTTTCGCTGTGTTGTTGTAATAAATATATGAAATGTTTCACTGTGTTGTTGTTAGAAATATATGAAATGTTTCACTGTGTTGTTGTAACAAATATATGAAATGTTTCACTGTGTTATTGTAATAAATATGAAATGTTTCACTGTGTTATTGTAATAAATATGAAATGTTTCACTGTGTTGTTGTAAGAAATATATGAAATGTTTCACTGTTTTATTGTAATAAATATGAAATGTTTCACTGTGTTATTGTAATAAATATGAAATGTTTCACTGTGTTGTTGTAAGAAATATATGAAATGTTTCACTGTTTTATTGTAATAAATATGAAATGTTTCACTGTGTTGTTGTAATAAATATATGAAATGTTTCACTGTGTTGTTGTAATAAATATATGAAGGGTTTCACTGTGTTGTTGTAAGAAATATATGAAATGTTTCACTGTGTTATTGTAATAAATATGAAATGTTTCACTGTGTTATTGTAATAAATATGAAATGTTTCACTGTGTTGTTGTAATAAATATATGAAATGTTTCACTGTGTTGTTGTAAGAAATATATGAAATGTTTCACTGTGTTGTTGTAAGAATTTATGAAATGTTTCACTGTGTTATTGTAATAAATATGAAATGTTTCACTGTGTTATTGTAATAAATATGAAATGTTTCACTGTGTTGTTGTAAGAAATATATGAAATGTTTCACTGTGTTATTGTAATAAATATGAAATGTTTCACTGTGTTGTTGTAATAAATATATGAAATGTTTCACTGTGTTGTTGTAATAAATATATGAAATGTTTCACTGTGTTGTTGTAAGAAATATATGAAATGTTTCACTGTGTTGTTGTAAGAAATATATGAAATGTTTCACTGTGTTGTTGTAAGAAATATATGAAATGTTTCCCTGTGTTATTGTAATAAATATGAAATGTTTCACTGTGTTATTGTAATAAATATGAAATGTTTCACTGTGTTGTTGTAATAAATATATGAAATGTTTCACTGTGTTGTTGTAAGAAATATATGAAATGTTTCACTGTGTTGTTGTAAGAAATTTATGAAATGTTTCACTGTGTTATTGTAATAAATATGAAATGTTTCACTGTGTTATTGTAATAAATATGAAATGTTTCACTGTGTTGTTGTAAGAAATATATGAAATGTTTCACTGTGTTATTGTAATAAATATGAAATGTTTCACTGTGTTATTGTAATGAATATGAAATGTTTCACTGTGTTATTGTAATAAATATGAAATGTTTCACTGTGTTGTTGTAATAAATATATGAAATGTTTCACTGTGTTGTTGTAAGAAATATATGAAATGTTTCACTGTGTTGTTGTAAGAAATATATGAAATGTTTCACTGTGTTGTTGTAAGAAATATATGAAATGTTTCACTGTGTTATTGTAATAAATATGAAATGATTCACTGTGTTATTGTAATAAATATGAAATGTTTCGCTGTGTTGTTGTAATAAATATATGAAATGTTTCACTGTGTTGTTGTAAGAAATATATGAAATGTTTCACTGTGTTGTTGTAAGAAATATATGAAATGTTTCACTGTGTTATTGTAATAAATATGAAATGTTTCACTGTGTTATTGTAATAAATATGAAATGTTTCACTGTGTTGTTGTAAGAAATATATGAAAAGTTTCACTGTTTTATTGTAATAAATATGAAATGTTTCACTGTGTTGTTGTAATAAATATATGAAATGTTTCACTGTGTTGTTGTAATAAATATATGAAATGTTTCACTGTGTTGTTGTAAGAAATATATGAAATGTTTCACTGTGTTATTGTAATAAATATGAAATGTTTCAATGTGTTATTGTAATAAATATGAAATGTTTCACTGTGTTGTTGTAATAAATATATGAAATGTTTCACTGTGTTGTTGTAAGAAATATATGAAATGTTTCACTGTGTTGTTGTAAGAAATTTATGAAATGTTTCACTGTGTTATTGTAATAAATATGAAATGTTTCACTGTGTTATTGTAATAAATATGAAATGTTTCACTGTGTTGTTGTAAGAAATATATATAATGTTTCACTGTGTTATTGTAATAAATATGAAATGTTTCACTGTGTTATTGTAATAAATATGAAATGTTTCACTGTGTTGTTGTAATAAATATATGAAATGTTTCACTGTGTTGTTGTAAGAAATATATGAAATGTTTCACTGTGTTGTTATAATAAATATATGAAATGTTTCACTGTGTTATTGTAATAAATATGAAATGTTTCACTGTGTTGTTGTAATAAATATATGAAATGTTTCACTGTGTTGTTGTAAGAAATATATGAAATGTTTCACTGTGTTATTGTAAGAAATATGAAATGTTTCACTGTGTTGTTGTAATAAATATATGAAATGTTTCACTGTGTTGTTGTAATAAATATATGAAATGTTTCACTGTGTTGTTGTAAAAAATATATGATATGTTTCACTGTGTTGTTGTAAGAAATATATGAAATGTTTCAGTGTGTTGTTGTAAGAAATATATGAAATGTTTCAGTGTGTTATTGTAATAAATATGAAATGTTTCACTGTGTTGTTGTAAGAAATATATGAAATGTTTCACTGTGTTGTTGTAATAAATATATGAAATGTTTCACTGTGTTATTGTAATAAATATGAAATGTTTCACTGTGTTGTTGTAATAAATATATGAAATGTTTCACTGTGTTGTTGTAAGAAATATATGAAATGTTTCACTGTGTTGTTGTAAGAAATATATGAAATGTTTCACTGTGTTATTGTAAGAAATGTATTAAATGTTTCACTGTGTTGTTGTAATAAATATATGAAATGTTTCACTGTGTTATTTTAATAAATATATGAAATGTTTCACTGTGTTGTTGTAAGAAATATATGAAATGTTTCACTGTGTTGTTGTAAGAAATATATGAAATTGTTTCACTGTGTTGTTGTAAGAAATATATGAAATGTTTCAGTGTGTTATTGTAATAAATATGAAATGTTTCACTGTGTTATTGTAAGAAATATATGAAATGTTTCACTGTGTTGTTGTAATAAATATATGAAATGTTTCACTGTGTTATTGTAATAAATATGAAATGTTTCACTGTGTTGTTGTAATAAATATATGAAATGTTTCACTGTGTTGTTGTAAGAAATATATGAAATGTTTCACTGTGTTGTTGTAAGAAATATATGAAATGTTTCACTGTGTTGTTGTAATAAATATATGAAATGTTTCACTGTGTTATTGTAATAAATATGAAATGTTTCACTGTGTTGTTGTAATAAATATATGAAATGTTTCACTGTGTTGTTGTAAGAAATATTTGAAATGTTTCACTGTGTTGTTGTAAGAAATATATGAAATGTTTCACTGTGTTGTTGTAAGAAATATATGAAATGTTTCACTGTGTTATTGTAATATATATGTTATGATTCACTGTGTTATTGTAATAAATATGAAATGTTTCGCTGTGTTGTTGTAATAAATATATGAAATGTTTCACTGTGTTGTTGTTAGAAATATATGAAATGTTTCACTGTGTTGTTGTAACAAATATATGAAATGTTTCACTGTGTTATTGTAATAAATATGAAATGTTTCACTGTGTTATTGTAATAAATATGAAATGTTTCACTGTGTTGTTGTAAGAAATATATGAAATGTTTCACTGTTTTATTGTAATAAATATGAAATGTTTCACTGTGTTATTGTAATAAATATGAAATGTTTCACTGTGTTGTTGTAAGAAATATATGAAATGTTTCACTGTTTTATTGTAATAAAT